>JAQFZT010001082.1:0-17457 GCA_034696325.1 Camisiidae sp.
TGTTATGTTATGTTATGTTATGTTATGCACATCTTATGAAAAACAACCCCTTAAGCATAACAACCGCCTCTTCATCCTTTGTTTTAGGTAACTATGCATGCTTTTTGATTTTAGTACTATACATAATCACAAATATAGTTACACGTCAAAATGTCACTACACAAAAGAGACACACATTCAAATTTATTTATTTTAGAACAGTTTTTTATTTTTTAGGGAGCATCACGTTTTGCCCGCACCCTGTTTTTATTCCATTCAACTAATTCCCAAAAAAAATTGTCCCATCTTCAAACTCATAGATAAACTGAAACCAAGGGAAACTTATTTAATGATTTTAAATGATAATCTCATTTTAAAAGTTAAGTTAGTACAGCGATCGCGATCGACTGGGTAGGTGGTCGACAATGTTTCAACTCCTTGCACAGGGGAATTATCTGTGTGCTCATTGAGTGGTGGAATGGAACGTATATTTTTGAAAAAAATTAATAGTTTTGTTATGTTATATGAAATAAGTTTCCTTTGAGACATGAGCTTGAAAATGAGAATTTTCTTTGGGAATTAGTTATTGAGAGGATTGAAAACAGGGTGAACGGGCGAAACGTGGTGAAGCTATTTTGAGAAAATCTTTTAATTTATTGACTAGATTAGCACATGAAAAAAGCAAGTTATCGGTCTTTAGAGATAACTTATTAATAAATATCTCAACTTATATTTGACTATTCAATAATACCTTGAATTCATGCATTCCTTAAATATTTCAACCGAATATCAAGAAAATTACGAATTTTAAAAAATTTCATAATATATACATATTAGATCTAATTATTTTTGAATTAGTGAAATTTTGTGTACAGGTACGCCACATTTTAATGTGATAATCACAAATATACCTTTATCCTAATATTATTAAAATAGAAGACAAACTTGAATTTTAACAAGTGGCTAAAAATAAATATTCAATAATGACTTAAGGGTTTGAAATAATATCTTTATTTTTATTGGATTGCTTTAACATTATAACAATTAATATGAGAGTAAGGAAAACCAAAGGAAACTAATAGTTTATCAATATATGGTTATAGGCATTCATAATAATGGCTTCCAGAAAATTGATTAATATATTTTTTAAGATAAGTTCCCTCTCGATTGACTCCCTCTCATATTATTGAAAAAAAGTTATTGTTGACATAAATAGAGCACTACATAGCATAACATAACGTATATAATATGCACATGAGGTCTAAGTATTGAAATTAAAATTATTCTGTAAAATATTAATGGCCATATATTAAGTTATTAATATCATGAGTTTGATTGACTATTTTGATAGCTATCAAAATATAAGTGCCGCGAACGACAACAATAAATAAGTTGCACCTTTCAGACAAAAATTAGATTCGATTTATGAATAGCCCCATTATTTTGATTGGAAGAAGCATTACATCCCTGTTATTTAAGTTTTTGATCATTCCCTTCTCTATATTATCAGTCATTATTATCTACATTATTATCTACATCTGCCTCTAAAATAAATGTGAGATAAATATGAAAAACACGCATTGCGTTGAAACACCATTAAAATATTTAGGTTTATTAAGGGCTAACATTTTCGCCTTTGACTATCGTTTTTTCATAAAGCTTTAAGAGTTCGGTTAATTCATCAATTATTCACCTAATTTTTTCTCAAAATTTGGAATCTATTTGCAAATAAAAAGAGCTCTATTCAAAATTCACTATACGCTCAAAAAAGTCAAACTTTGATTTGATTTATTAATAATAAAAATCTCATTTCAGTTCGAGAATTGATTTTAAAATATAGAGCCTCTCGAACTCAGAAGCCTAAACATTCGACCTTAGAATCGAAAACTTATTCCTGAATCATATGAAAGACTGAATTGAAAACAGATAAAAAAATACATAAGCGCTTCATTGAAAGATACGACAATTCAACTTTTAATATTTCTCAGATAATAATATCAATCAAGAACACAATTTTGGGCGAGGCTTTCATATAATATTGCACTATTAAATGATATATTTACTAATATACTCGAATTGTAATTTCAATTTTATCTTTTATTTGTTGAAGCATTTAATGGAAATTTTATGTTAAGAAAAGGTAAACTAAATTTACTTTACAAGTCAAGGATAAGTCATTTTGTGAATGCTGTCACGCAATGTTTTCATTGAATTTTTGGCATTTGAGAAAAACAGTTTGAAGTACAGAAATAATTTTTTAAATTTATCTTTTATGGTATCTTTTTGATAGTTAACCCAATCTCTAAAGCATGCTTTTTATAAAATGAAGCGATATGTTTTGCAGTATAAAGAGTTATGCCAGTGATTCTTAATATTAACACATAAATAAACATACGCATAACTACATTACACATTATATACGAAAATATATCGCTTAATTCGGAAGAAAGCATGCTTTAGGTATTAGGTTAACTATTAAAAAGATACAATAAGAGATATTTCATTATTACTGTACAACAATCGATCTCAACATTTATTGAATACTCTGTTGTAATTCAGTTATTGGCTGACATTCCGTCTAAATTGCATTCGAGCTATTTGTTAAATGTTGATATACTATTTTCTAGATTTTTGTTGTAATTACAAAATCATTTGTGATAAAACGTATTCATACGAGACAATAATTAAAATTAATCTTAAAATTGAAGAAAATCAATAGTTGGATGGAATTAATTAACATTAATGTTCGAATAATCAATGTCTCAATGCGTCAAAATTTGACTCATTGAGAACAATTGAAGACAAATTGTGACCATTCAATATAATACTAGATTATTAGTAAATAAGTTCAAAGAATTAGATATCACAGTTAAATTATGATGAATATAATATAATAGATTTAGGAGAACCTAATGTTTTCGATCATATCACTTAATTTCAACATTTTTCTGTAATTTTAAATTTTATACTGAATTTAGTGTTGTGGAGAAAATTTAGTAAATTTAACAACTCTAGTTAAGGGTAACTAATTATCGCTATATTTTAAGGGTGTCGTCACGAAAGCCGAAGTCAGATATAACGAGTCATCTTTTACATAGTCAGGAATGCCGAATATAGAGAAAAGCCTTTTTTCAGATCTCATTTTTCTTTGATTCTCCTCAAAGGAACTGAATCCCATTCATAAGGGTATCATCGATTGAAGCAATGCAAAACTCAAGCATTTCTCACTATTATTGTATACAACAAAATGATATAATTTGTTTGAGTAATATATAATAAGTGATATAGTTTGACCAACAGATTTGTTTATCCGGTCAATCAAATTATTAAATATGGGAACTTCACTCCATAACCTATTTCTAGTAAAAACTATACCTGTTTCCATTTTTAATTAATTAAATATTTATGTTAAATGTAAAATGAATTGAATATTTTGGTGAAGAAAAAGTGAATACACATTTAAGCCAAAACTTCAATTTAATGAAAGCGGTCATTCATGTAAACTCGAGCTTATCTTTAAATTTGTTTTATTTTGAAGTTATTGATACTTCTTTGAGACATATCAATGAATTATTTCAGGGATTGCTTGAACAGGAATTGAGTAATACGAAAATTAGCTGAAAGCAGATGTTTCTCTATATTGGGCACATTCCTGACTATGTAAAACCCCATTCGACAGATCTGACTTCGGCATTCGTGACGCAACTCATATTTTAAATCAAAAACTTCATATACACTCGGGATTTATTACTTTTGGTAATAAGTTCACTAATGAGGAGCAATAATAAGTTGGCTAACAGTGTGCATGTAAGTGAGGGAATGAGAAGAGTGTAAACTGCACTCACAACAAGTTTTGTTTGATCAGAGCCTCATTGTTCGCTAAAGCAAAGGTTTGCATAAACAATTTGTAGTGATTGCAATCTTTAATATAATTTAATGCAAAAGCACTTTTCCAGAGTCTATTACTGAGGATTAGTATTAATACAACTTTTCATAGTCACTGACCTGAAATAAAGTAAAATAAATTGTATATATAAATATCAATATAAAAACCCTTGTTATTTATTTTTGCTACACTTTTCACCTAATATCGCATCAAATTTATTGAATTAACTGTTTTAACGCAAAATTTAAGTTAATAACAAATTATTCAGAATAATTTTTAAAAAACATTTTCAAAATTTCTTTAATCTGGAGTTCAGTATGACTTGTGATCAGAAACGGAGTATTTTAATTACGAGTTATGATAACATTACAGAGTAATAGTTTTTGTGATAGAAAATTCAATGCAACAAAATATCAATATTATTTTAATATGTGGCCAATAGAACGGGTTATATTTAAGGACTCCAGTTTCGAGATGGTCCCGAAATCCGATCAGTTTGAAAAACTATCGGGAAAGAAATGTTAGTTCAACATCAAGTCCCTAAAAGATTCAAATGAGCAATTCTGAGGACCCCGAAAATCCCGATTTTAGATTTTAAGTCCCAGATTCCCGATTTCTACAGATTATAGCACAAAAAACTAGTTATTACTGACTTTTTACCTTTGTTAGCTTTGATAGGATTAAATTAGACTCTTGAGCTGTTGTTTACATTAGATAAAATAAACAATTTTAAGTAAAATTTTATAGTAAATTTGAGCTCTCTTTGTTTCAATGAATTGTCAGTTTAGAAAAATTTCAAGAAGCTGGTTCAAGAAGCTAATTCAATATCCTGGTTTCAATTGAAGTTAAGAGACCTCTCAATTTTTAACTGCTGAAAGATATAATTTATTGGAATAAAACATTAAATTTGTAATCATGAGTATAATTGATCCTTTGTGAATAAGAAAAACTTATTCAATGAAAAATAATTTTTATTCTACTGAATATGGCCTCGAAAATGCATGTTTTTTCTTACTAATCCTGACCGAATTTGGCTGTTTTTAAGTTCCGAAAATTGAGTTTCTAGTTATATTAAAACGATATTCGATTACTTTTTTATTCCTAAGCTTTTATTCGAAGTGCAGACAAAAGTTTGTATATTTGCTGAGTTAAAAAAGTAAAAACTTTCTAATAATGCATGCAATGCATTGAAATCGATATTTTGTTTGACTTTTACCTGTTCATTACATGCGATTTAAAAAAAGAAATGTTAATTCTAAAGTGCTCACAAATAGCCTACAAATATGGATAAAAAGTGTAAGTATTGAATTCGTCATAATTTGAATTATAAGATTAGAGGAAAACTAAATTTCAATGAAAACTTTGATTTTGAAGAAAATAAATACTGTATTTGACATCAGTCTGACATTGATTTCCTAAATGGAAAACTTTTATTTGAATGACCAATTTATATTTGAATAAAATATTAATTAAGGTGCTTTATTTATTTTACAACATATTTGAATCATTCAATGAATTTTTGAAATCTTCATCTCAACTCTTAGAACTTGAGATCATTGTAAAGTTTTAAGCCAATTGTCAGCAGTTTATATATAGATCAGATATTGTTATATCAATGCGCACTATAAGCCTTAATCGCCAACATTTTTTTTCAAAAATTTGTGGTTTTACAACAATACAATGCAATTGATGCTATTAAAAACAATGTTATTATATAGTCGCTTAAGTTGCTGGAAAAGCGTTAGAAATTATTGAAAAGTTTGTATTACAGTTGTACATACAATAAATGTAATCCATGCTTAAGCTTCTATAGTCTTATCAATAATGACTATAAAAGTTGAAGCATGCAATTTATTTCTTGTATGTACTACACATTGAAGATAAGTTTAGTGCAACTGAAATATGTGAATCAACATGAGAGTAAACATCAACCAAATCCCAGATATTAATAATCATAAAAAGACATTAAGTAATCTAATATTATACTGTATTTGTATATATTTACTACCGAACAATTTTAACGTGGAATATAAGATAATACCAGAATAAAAATATCTTTGTTATCAAAAATATATTGCTGTCAGGAGTTAAACAAGGTTTGACTTATCAACTATTATTATGAAAACTATAAATAATAATATTTATAAAAATGAAATAAGTTTTGATCACAATTTTATAACTCGATAGTAAACTTTTCATTATTCAAGAGAAGGAATCGATTTGAGTTCAATCAACTTTACAAGAATTAACGCGTATTTAGTGAACAGAAATAAAGTTGAAAATATTGAGCACTTGAAAGTAACAATTTTCACGATACAATCAAGTTTAGGCGCATCATCACTGACTCCATTACAGCCATTAATAATACGATCCAACACAACGATGCACATAAAATCTTTATTTTCTGGAATCTCACTTATGAATAAATGATAAGAATAAAGTTAACTGTCAGTCATAGATCATTAATTTTTTTATTTTTAATAAATATTTTATTTGATTTATTTTTCAAAAAATTACTTCGCTATTGGATCGGAAAAGTAAAGTTATAAACATCGATAAGGCAGAGATGGTGGGTGGGGTCATTCGTAGGGTGGTATGTATTCCTTGGGAGGTTATATATTTTGTTTATAAAAATTCTATCATTAATAGTTTGAGTGCAATGAATTTTTTTTATAATGGACTCTAAGGAAAAAATCAAAAGTTTAGAAATAGTTCAGACCCATATTCGATGCTTCTGAAAGTTGACACAATAAAAGATCAAAATACTTTTATAAAATTGGCATTGAGACAGATCAAGTGACCGCAAGTCATTGAAATACTATTTTCAGATTGAAGACTTAGAGTCCCTATTCACTGAAGAGAAATGAAAATATTTGCTATGAATTTGAATCAGTACTAGATTCAAAACTATGTACCACACATTTCAGTCTCAAATTGAAGTTCGAAAGTGCGATTCTTATCGAAAAGCGCTAAAATTTTTAGTCCAAATTGCAAGCCAAATTACAATACTGGACAACATATATTGTAAGTAATAACTAGGCTGTCAATTCCATTTAAATTTATACTCAATTCTTAAAATCTATCTCAATCAAGAAATATGCCTTTAAGTGAGATATTTACATGTTTAATGATCTTCAGGGATGCCAGACTTTCAAAATGTATTTTTAAAATTTTGGTGGGAATTTAGCAAAATTGACAAAATATCGCCGACTCAGGGAAGTCGGCGGACCTACACTCCCTTTGGCCATCTCTGAATGATCTTAATGTTTGAATGTATGTCAGAATGTAGCGACAACAGTGTCAAATTCGTTCTGATTGCAAGCTTACTTATATGTATTTGGCCAAAATAAATACATACAGGTCCTAGTTTTGCACAATAGACCTATTCAAAGTGGCCAAAACCTCCGGCCTGACTTTTTTGTCCAACCTGAAAAATGCCGACTTTTTCAAGTGAGACCATTAAGTAGTCTGATGTGCACCTCTAATGTGTACCTCTAATGCACACCCATATTTTAGATCTAAATGTATTGTTCTCAATGTTAAACATAACAAAATCATTAGAACTCTTATTCACCTCAAACCATGAACTTTTATTAATTATTAGTTTGGAATATCATTAATAACAATGTGAATAGATTTTAATCAAAGATTAAATTAACATCAAATATAAAAAGTGACTTACGTTATATATTATGTAAGTTTCGATGTCTTCCTCACGAGTCCCTTTTGAATACATGGGACACATGATGTTGACCTGATCGTACTCATACGCAACATTTCCTCTGTTCACGTCTATTATGTGATCTGTATTATCGATACGGAATCTAAAATTGAAAATAAATATAATTGAATAACAATTCATTCAGTTAATTGTTTCTTATTTTCAAAGATTTGGGGGTTTTAAGTACTCGAAAGGATTATCAGTTTATCTGAAATTTTGAAATTGAATTAACAATAATTTAAATGCGTTGATTCAAAATTATTATTTATGTTGATTACAATTTGATAAAAACTTAATTAATGAATTATTGAATTAAGAAGTGCTCAATTGCAAGAAGAGTTATTGAAGTTATTCTAAAAGGCTATAAAAATTCAAAAGGTGGACAACTATTTTTTATGTTATAATTTATTGCAGTGGATAATAAAGTAAAATAAATCTAAATAAGCGAAATGAAAATAAATGGAGTCGAGAAAGAAATTATAAATATTAACAGCAATAAATAACGATTAGCGCTGCAAAACGACCACAAATAATCATCAATTTTATACAATATTTGATAATTGGAATGCATGGCAAACATTGATGGCATGACCGGTGACTAGTTTTATGGTATTTTTCAGAAAACCAGACTTGAAAAATAACGTATAGATAGTTACATAAAAGGGAAGATTTTAAATACGAATTAATTGACGCGTTTCACAATAGGATAAAAATTAATGCAGGATAATAATCAGCGTCTTCATCATTACCATCAGGTGGCAAAGTTCACCGCACTGGCAATCACTATCTTTTAGGGGCAATAAAAGGGCGGAACACTAGTATTTTATCCCTCCCTTCATATCACATTATTGTAATGGATAAAGCTTTATATAAATTCATCATAAAACAAAAATTCTTTTCCAAACTTTGGAATGCCATCATTTTCTTAAGCTCTGGGTTTTGGTGTATGTAAAATTCAAATTCAAATTTCAATAACAGACTTCAAAAATCTCGAAAAGAATTTTTACCAGAAATAAATTGAACATTTATTTTAAATGATTAAAATCTAGTTATAAATTTATCAAGAAATTAGGGACTCATTTAATTCTCCTTTCATTCTTCAAATATATTGGAATAATTAGGTAAATAAACTTTGAAAGATGAACCTATCAAAGGATTTTAAAAATCAATACTAACTTTCTTTTGGTCACTTTTCACATACAATATACAACAAAGTGTTAATGGATTCTCAAAATACTATCACTTTATTATGCTTAGAAATGCTTTTTCTTGATTATACTTTTTATCTGTCATCAAAATTAAATATTCTTATCAATAGTTAAATTATTTATACCAATTTTGGGTCCGATCAAAGATATTTCTGGCCCTCTTAAACTTTTTGGAACTTGAATTATAATCTTTTTCACCCAAAAGTTTTGAAAAAAATTTCAAAATTATTACAATAAATTTGTATAAATTAAGAGCAATGAAGAGATTGAAGAATACTAGTGATGAAAATTTAGTCAAAGTTCAATATTTCTCAAAGATAACAATTTATTTTATTTTAGCGTAAGATTAAAACTATTTGGTCCAATTTTACATCATTAAATTGAATTCTGTCCGAAAGACCAATTTAGATGTCGACCACTCTTTTACAGTATAATGTCTATTAATTTTAATATTACAATTAATATAAAACACATGACGATCACTGTCTTATTTTAATCGAAACATAATTTCTAATGAAATGAAATCTTTATAGGAGATGACTAAGTCATGGTAATTATTTTAAAGTCTAATTTCAAATTTCTTCAAATATAGTGAAGCGAAACATAAGTACAACTAACCGATGAAGGAATGCAGAGATCCCTACAGATCAAGTGATAAACTCAGATCAAATGTGAGGGGAAACTTACAAATTCAAATGTTAATGAGTAATAGCATTGAATGGTAGTAATGAGTATTAGCATTGTGTTGTGGTTATGGGTTATGAGTTATCAAATTCTTATGAATCGGCATCACTTCTGGAGTGATGGATACATGTTTTTCTCCAACTAACTGTACAGTGTTGAAAAAAATGAAAAGAAATGAATGAAACAGAAATAAGTATTTAAATGTAAGTCGAACTTAAGTTAATCTCAAGGTGTAAAATATAAGCTTTTGTTTGAATGGATTATATCTTATAAGTTTTAGGCCTCAATTCATTTAATTTGGCTGCACTCAAAATGTAGCAAACAGTACAAATATAAATGAAAACAAGATTTTTATACTTTAGCAAAGCTCCTAATTTTATGGAAGTTAATAAATAATAAAAGTTTTTCAAAATTAATAAAATTGTTTTTATTGAATATAGAAAATTTTAATTTTTTAAAAATATTTAGTTATAGATATCCGATCAATTTAATCAAATGAATATGTGCCACATTTTTGGAATGGCATTATTGTTGAAGATATTAATGTGCCCACCTTTTGAGGGCAACCAAAACTTTTTGACCAATTCAAATTGGGTCCAATCAATTTAGCCCATATGAGAAGACACCAATTCAATGACGAGATAATTACTTATGAAATAGAGATAATACTCAACATAATGATATCAAATGCAATAAAGTTAATGAAATAACCAAAGAATTAATCAGAGATTAAATTTAAACATTCGATTGAATGATATATTAGAAAATAAGGTATATTTTCATTGATATATAATTTAATGTAAACTTAATAATAAGGAAAAGGAGCTAAACTTTTAGTATTTGATAAGAACGAAAAAACTTCAATTAATTTAAACAGAGCTTTCAAGATGCTCGTCTGAACTGGTCTGTTCTCTCTGTTACTCCCATTGTATGTGATCAGTTGCCTTCTTATCTCTGATTAAGGGGTGCGAGAGTGGGGATGAGTGCGAGAGCGGCACACCTGTACAGGTAATTGCGTGCTTAGGGGCTGTCCACATTCACACCTTTTATCACACCGGTTCACGATTTTCAATGTTTTTTAGATGCTTTTTGCTATTCATAGCTTTGATGGTTCGGTTGGTTCACTGCCCCTCGCATTACAATTCATTCTCTTTCTAAACAATTGCAATATAATTTGTATTTAAGTTAAAACCGGCTATAAGTTGACTGTTATATTAATAAAGAATATATAACTTAATAACTTTCTTATAATGAAGGATTACATGTTAATCATATA
The DNA here is from genome assembly GCA_034696325.1 of Camisiidae sp. NCBI lineage: Eukaryota > Metazoa > Arthropoda > Arachnida > Sarcoptiformes > Camisiidae > Camisiidae sp. The sequence continues at coordinate 10,755 of JAQFZT010001082.1, forward strand.
CTCAAGTAATAATATTCTTATTCTACGAAATATCATTTATTGTTTTAGCTGTTTATAAGCAAAAATTTCTTAATAAAAACTAGTTATCGTGAGTTGTACTTCAAAACTTCATGAATAATATTTATGATCCGGATTTCCAATTAAAACAAATTTGAAGACATTTTTTAAAAATCATTCGAATTCTTGTATTAAAAGCAAATTATATTCAGTAAAAATGATCTTAAAAAATAGAATTGAGTGCAATATCAGAATTTCAATTAAAAGTTAATAAGTTTAACAAACAATCTTTTGTATAGATGTGTTAAATATTAAGCCCAGAAAAAGAGATAATCGTTCAATGACATGATTTTTAACGTTTAGTCTATCTTTGATCTGATGTCACTTTTTGGCTGTGATTAATAGACGCCCAATTGTGATAAATCAAAATATCATACCATCACTTGAGTGAAACAAGGAATACTGCGATCAATTTTAAACAGTTAAATTGTGGCCCAAGTGCTAGTTGTTCGGGTGCGCAATACTTTTTCACAGTTAGTAGAATGCAATGCAATAAAAAGTTTACCCTCTACACAATTAAGACACTAGTGTCGCTGTCAATGATCATTTTGTTGACATGTATGTACGAATAAAGCGACACTTGTGTCTCAAATGTGAACAGTGTCTACTTTCTATTGCATCCAATTCTACGTTTATCAAATTCGTTGATTTTCGCAAATTGTAGTAAAAAATTATATTTAGCTCAAAAATTATGGGTTATCCATGAGTCACATACTGTATTGTCCTGAATATGTTTTAAGCTAAAAATGAATTTGATGGCCAACCATTTGAACACCATCATTTTTAATCCAATTCATAAGCCTTTTGAATAATAATTATAAATTTTTGAAACAAAAAATTTAAAAACAATTTAATGTATTTGAAAGTATTGTAAAATTACTGACAAAAAGGAAATGTTATCAATTGCATGATAAAGATTACTTTATCGTAAAATGCGATGCAATAGAAAGTTTACACTGTTCACATTTGAGACACAATATCGCTTTATTCGTACATACATATCAACAAAATGATGATTGTGCATGCAGCGACATTAGTGTTTTAATTGTGGAGGTGTAAACTTTCTATTGCATTGCATTCTACATCTAAATTGCAAAATCAAAGTTATTTGCTGGCAATTTCTACCAATTAATGGCAAAAACAAATCTATGAGTACTAGAAAATTGAAAGTTTAAATCATCTGAAAATAAGTAAGCCATGAAATATGTATTGGTATATAATTTTTAGTAATTATTTTTAATGCTTATTAACATGGCTAGAATAACTCTCGAACATGTTTGAATTTAATGAATCTCATTTATTCATTTAAAAAAAATAAGTAAAGTTCAAGTTTTAAAGTAACTTGAATAAACGGAATAATATCAACCCAACTGTAGCTCAATATATAAGAACTTGAGGTAGAAGAAGACCTAAATAATTTGCCGAAAACTATAATAATCCCGAAATACTTAATATTTATATGGTATGGCATGATGTGGCCCACCAGTGGCCCACATTCATTATCCGCCCATCAGAGCTAACATCAATTAATTGCAAATTATTAGTGAGGCGTTGGAATTAATGCTAACACTAATCCTCATCAAAATAATTCCTTATTATTATGTACTGTATTATATTTTATTATTTAGACTTGAATCTAACTTTGAAAATAAATTAAATGCTTATGATTGTTTGCGAAGGACGCCCTCTAGACATAATTGTTTTATGGTTAAGTGTTTGGTGGGCTAAATCACATCGATCAGTTGAACTCCTACTCAAGACTGTGAGCTATGATCAATAATAATCAAATCATTGAATGGCATAATAATTGAGATTTGATTCGATGCTACGAAACAATCGAGTCATACTATTTATAATCATTGTCATAATCAACTTTTATTTAAATTATAATCAATTCAAAATTTGAATTTTATGGTTCATTGAAGAACTTACAGCTTATCTGTTTTAAAATAAGAAAGAATTTTTCAAATTAATCAATAGAATATATATAAATTCAATTGATTAAAAAAAGTTAGGTTTAACAAAGCTTTACTACATAATCAACAATTTTTCAGTTGATTACTGATGAAAATACATCCACTAAGATAACACTTATTTCAATTTTGTCAATTACGATATTATATTAATACTTGTATTAATGCTTTAATGATAAGATGTATATTAAAGCCTATAGATTAAAAATACAGAAACTTTTCTATTTTGTTAACATAAAAGGTCCAGAGAAACAGAAGTTTAATTTTGATTTAATCATAGCTTTTAAATTGACAGTACTTTGTAAACAATTTGTTGATTTAGTCAAATAATTGGTAATTAATGAATATTTTGCATTAGAAATATATATTTTTCAATATAACTCCAATTTTAATAAATAACCCCAAACTTTTATTTAAATTTTAGTTAATTAAATTGTAATTTCTCGGGTGAAAATAAAGTATGTACTCAGATAACAAAATCTAACTACTATTTAGCATTGAGGGATCAAAAAATGAAGTTAACAAAATCAAATACTTTCAAAATTGCGGTCTATTTATATGTGGTGGGCCAACAAATCATGATTTTAAATTAACAAAATCGATGCTAATTATGAAAAGCACTTTCTGTAATTGCAGACTTAAATGTAAATCTAATATTAGTCTTGCGATTGACAATTAAATGGAGATCCTTTATATGTGATGATCATAATCATAGTAATATATGAATAGGAAAACACAACAGTAAAGGAGAAGAGGGTTTGGCTTCTTCACAATCGATTCAGCGAAACATAAGACCTGACAGATTTCTATTCAATCCACAAACTAATTACATCCATAGAGTCCTAAAAGAAGAATCAAAGCAAAACAAGCAAAAATGTTGGTTTTTTTTATCAAAAAATATATTAAAACATTTGATTTAAGTTAACGTTAAAGTAAACTTAATTTGAATCATGTTTTGTATGCCTACAAATCAATAAATACTCGGATACGCGACTGAGTTGGCATCAATTGTATGATAGGGTGAGAAATACGAGAGACATGTGAGACATGTGATGCACTAACAGAGCACTAACAGAGATTAAACTGACAAAAATACGTGACTTGCAAATCGATTTTCACCAACAACTCTGTGTCTGTCAGTTATATACAAGAGAATTAGATGACAGTTTTGGCGGTCGAGTAAATCGATTTTATATGAAAAGGTATTATTATTACTATTATTGTTATTCTGAACCAATGAATATGTTTTGTTCTACATAAATAAAAATTCAAACTTAGAAAAATGAATTCAAAATACTCCAAATCGCTGTCAATTCATGTTTGGATCTGTTTTCCATAATAAATACATTTTGTTTTGTGACTAAGATTTCATATTACTTCGCAATCATTTAAAGAGTGTTTTATCAAATGTTAATTTTTGAATCATATGAGAAACACATTTTAAAAAGTGGATAACAAACCCTTTAATGATGCTTTAAAGATGAACAAATTTATCTGTAATTCTATAACTAATAAGCGAATAACTGCCAGTTAGACAAATCTTTGCATTTATTGTCTAATAATTGCTTATTGACAATTCAATTTTCTCTTCATGTATTAATTTTCGATCATTAAAAATATATGGCAGCAGACATTTGTATTGGAATTTCATTCAATATCAATGAAAAAAAACCAAACGGAATCTAATCGTAAATAAATAAAAGAATGAATCTTTTGATTGGACGTATCAATCAGTGTAGAAAGATTTCATGATTTATGTGCTATTTGTGTCGTGCCTTTCATACAAACCAAATCAGAAAAGTTTGAATGAATTATATTTGCAATATATCAGTCGAAAATCACGATCTCATTCAGTAGATAACGACAAATGAGAAACTGAGCAGAATTGAACAGAATTGGACAAGGAGGTCTTGTAAGGTCTAAACCTATCGGAGATTTCACAAAATTAAGTATTTTATCAACTCTCGATTTTCAGCAAAAAAGTAGCAGATAGAAAACATTGCAATTAATCAAAAAATTCAATTATGTTATTGTCGAAATGGGATCAATTTTAGGACCTTTTTAGAGGTAAAATTTAGGACAAATATACAATATTTCGTAAGCTAATCTCCCCCTCCTGGAAGATGACTTTATCCAAGTCTGGAAACACCTTATACAACATTGGTTCTGATAAAGACTGTGCTCAAGGAATCGAAACTAAATCAAGATTAATAATCAAAATATGAAGTTTTCAATTCTATAAGAAAACACTTAATGAAAAGTAAGTTTGAAAATTATTCGATCAAATAAAATAATAATGATTTGAAACTTTTAACTAAAACTATGGTTATCTGTCAAATATGTTTAACCGAACACAGAGTCCTTGGATAAGACATACTATTTTGCACAATACCATCAAAATAGCACAGGAGAGGAGAGAGAAGGGATAGTGAATACGAGTACAATGTAAAGAATTATCACAGAATTGGGAGAGAGAGAGAGAGAGAGGGTATGATGCTGTAGAATAAGAGATGCGCAGCTTATACTGGTATATTAATATTTTTGTTAAGTCGACTCTAAAATATGAAGCTGCCTAATATTTAGCATGCATTGTGAGCTGTGCATAACTACACTGTGCATAACATACATCTGATTGTTATTTTACAAACTTACCTGTTGTATGGCTCAAAAAATCTTGCTATTTTCAGACATGAACTAAAATGCAAGTCTCATAGAATTAAGGAATAAATTTTAGATTTAATTCTCTTCATGAGATATTGTAATAAATTCACTACAGGTCAGGTATAATAGCATATGAAGTAAAGCTCCGAAATTGACGTCATTTCTAAGTTTGTTGTTTTTCTAATGCAAATACTAATAATGATATCAAACCTGACAAATAAAATGATAACAAAAGAACTCAAATATGAAGAATGATTTAAATAGGAATAAATGCGTAAAAAAGAATAAAATTACGATTTCGTGATCTCTTCTATTTTTGATATAGCTTTCACATCACTCAACCATATTTTGATGTCTATGGAGAGAACATTTTCTGAAAAATGGATCGATTTTCAATGTGAGAGAGAGTAAGGCTTATATAATATAAGAGATAAAAGGTATAACTTTTAGTAGATATTAGATACTAATGCATCAATAGAGTAGAACTACATTTGTGTGGTATTGTTGTCGATAACAAACAATGCCTTAACGTGAAAGGTAAATGTGAACAAAATACTTTTGTATCAAAGGATACCAATTGTTCGGCCCATTCAATGTTTAATCTAAATCAATGCTTCATTCATTTTGGAAATTGTATCGTTTTTGTTGTTGCTTAAGTCCATTTCACTTTCACTCATTTTGAGATTGGGTTACAATTATCTTGAAAATACTGAACTGACTTAATCTACATATCTTAAAATATAGCCGACAAATACACAATCACTGCCCAAAAATGCTTAAATATTAATTTTTATTTGTTCGAGAGATAATTAATTGAGAATATATTATTGAAGAACATAAAAATAGAATAAACTATATTAGATCGGGAAATGCATGACCTCAATCGTCTCGATTTCTTGCAAATCATTACAGCAAACAATAAACAAATAGATGAAACTGAAATTATAATACAACTTACGTATGTAACAATTTATAATGTAAAAGTTGATCATTTTTATCAAATAAATGAAATATTGCCTCCAAGTCTGGAACCGATCGAAAAGAATTCACAGAATATAATCGAAATTTGAAATCATGCATTTCTTCTTTCTGTGCTCTAACCATAAAAATGTTGAAATAGTCTGCTTCGATCGTAAAAATACTTTTCGCTGCTATTATCGCAAACATAGAAGAAAGATATTTCGTATTATTATTTACACGGATAGCAATGGAAATAGTGAATAAAGAAATGGAAAAATGGTTGGAATATATGGAGAGAATGCGAGTGCGAGAGAGATGAAGCAGGAAAAAAGCTCAAACTATCATATATTGAGTGATGCCATTGGGATAAAACCACAATAACAGAGACATTGCCATTAAATGCATAGAACTGTACTTATCTATGAATGGTATTAAACACAAGCTCTCACTCATTTTGGCTGTTCGTGTGTTTAGCTCTTATATTTAATTTTTTCGTTCATTATATCTGATTCAATCAATTTTTGCAAAAAGAAACATATTTTTGAATGAATCAAACTTTTAGATGTTTATAATATGAAATCTATTGAAACAATAGATAAATGACTCCAATATTTAAATGTAATATTTTCTTGTAATTCAAACTATTCATTGAAACTTTTTCTGCAAATTTTAAAATTTGCTTAAGAATAAAATGACACAAAAAGTAATCATTGATGATATATGAAAACCACAAATAGTCAATTGTGATATCGCTATTTCAAATCATAGAAACATATATTGTTAGTAATTTATTTTTCACACTATAGTCATGCTTTCTGACTGTGATGATGATGATTATGATGGTTGTGATGGTGGTATGGATTGGCCACATGATCAGTCAAGCATTAAATATGGTGCCCAAACTCAAACTCAGTATCCACACAACTAATCCCTACCTCCCAAATACATCTCACGCTTGGTCTGAGTTGTTGTCACCTCTATTGTTAATGATCATCATTTGCCCATAAGAAGATAACACAGAATAATTTGCATCACTCAAAATGGAAATCATT
>JAQFZT010001083.1:0-17437 GCA_034696325.1 Camisiidae sp.
AATTTGAATAGAATAATGAGAGTTCTCATAAGGCATCTTCTTCTATATAATAAGATCCGTCTTTAAATTTGATCGCATGACTGAGGATGAGCCTGAAGATGAACCGGAAAAGTGGCCACAACACAAAAATAACAAAATCAAGGCTACGCCACATTACATAAACAAAAATTCAAACTTGTGTTAGATTCTATTGCAAACAGAACTACATTAGAACTACAAAAAATAAATTTTAATTTAACATGTTTTCTGTGTTCAAATATGTTTCTCTTATCTAAAGACTAATTCAACTGCAATTGTTTTAAGCATTTAATTGTTAATCAAGTTTTTCATACTTTCAATCAATTCACATAACTTTTTCTGTCAGATTCTCGTGTTTCGTTCTTATTATCATCAGATTATAAACTATATTTCGAAATATCTTTTGTAAAATTTCAAAGTATTTCATATTTTAAGTATCCATGAATTTTATTTCAAAATTCGTATTCAATAATTATTTCCAAATTTCAATAAACTATATATTTATTTCAAATTATTTTTCATTCAGTTATAAGGACATGAAAAATAATTCATTTTCTACTTCATGAACTTCTAAAAAATAATCCAATTTTTGTGGAATTTTTGGCTGATTTTCATGAATTACCATTGATTTGAATGAAAGATACAGACCTTTATGACAGAGTTGTATGGATTAAAACCCTCTAAACTGTGGAGCAATTTATTTGACAATTACACTAAGTATTAGCCGTTTGATTTGCTGACTAAATATATTTATTTGAATAATGAGTTTTATGTTCACATTATTATTAAAGCTTTTTTTTAAGAATGGAAACCACAAGAGATTTATATCAACAGTGACTTTATTAGACTATTATATAATCCAATTAAAATAGATTTTAAGCGATCTGTACATTAAAATTATGATTTATATGTTATATGTCAGTCATATCGTTCATAAATATACAGATGAAAAACTTATATTAGATTATAAGAAATACAATTAAAACATTAACATTATTTACAACTTGAAAAAACAAACTAAAATCAATTAAAATGTATTGAATATTAATTTAAGAACAAATAAATGATTATTCAATGTTAGAAACACTGATTGAATCGTCTTTATTGATATCTGAATTGATCTGCTTTTCACTCTCCGACTTCTGATGATTAACAGGTGTCGGCGGAGGCGATAAAATGGGAACCTCTTTATCTCTGCCTACTTTGTAAGCTTCCAAAAGTTCATCTAATCGTTCAGGAGTTGGACCCCATTTCAAAAATCCGGCGTCATTTTGGAGAAACACAACGAGTGTCCCGTGAGCTGACTTCACATTCAAATCATTTTTCTCACAAATGTGTTGAAATCCGTGGCGATATTCGTGTTCAAACGCAGGTATAACTAAATGCTTTCGCTTGAATTTACTGCTTTCCAGTTTAGTGATCACTTTAGGTGCCGGATCTCTCCATTCGGGCACAAATACTATGAAAGAAAGCGGTTCCGGAGAGTTCGATAAGAGCCTATCGAAGTGGTCGACTGTGGTCTCCATCAACTCTTCACAAAAAGGGGGATTAGCTTCAAATGATCCGCAAACTGGATAGAGGTTTAAAATTGGTCTGAAAATGAATTAATCGATTAGTAAATAAAGTTGAGAAAAACATGGTGTAATTGATACCCTCGCGATCCGAAGTACCCGTCAGTATCGGGAAAGGCTGAACAATATTGTCTGAAATAACAATTCAATGGAGAGGCAAAACACTCAAACGTAACGCCAAAGTGTTTTTGCAACACTAAAAATACAGATAGTGGTAGTGCTCCCTGTGTTGAAGAGTTCTCATTAGCACCAAACCAAGTCTAATATAAATAAATTAAAAATTAGAGAAAACAGCGGATCCATCAATAATAAACTTCATAAATAAACTTCACAAATAAACTTTCGCATTCATTTACAAATTTCACGACAGATCACAGCTAATTATAGCAAATATTAATTAGAAATTCAATAGAGTTTCAGAATAAGAGCTTTTCTTCACAGTCTTTCGTTTTATAGCTTCTAGAATGTAAACAATTCTTTAATTTATACTAAAATCTGAGTTAAGTTTCGGAGCACTTGATATGTAATGAGGGATCAATTGTTTTATATTGTTGTCCTTTTTCATAGACTTAATGCATCTTCTATTGTGAGATTATGTGGTTTTATGTACGCAAAACTGAGAACAGTTTGTATCCGGACTTCATCTATCTTTCAATTCTCAATTTTAAAGTTAATTTAAATATTAAACCTCTTAATTGATCGGTTTTTTCAACATATGAGTCAATTAAACCTAAGTTATCAAAGATAGAAAACAAGTCAAGTTTAAGAATTCATTCTCAAACTCATCAATTCAAACAGAAATCAATATTTTAAATCGATTGAGTTCTCAATTTTCAAACAAAAATAATCCTTAAGCTCAAGAGTCAAATTTTCGCCTTCTTTTAACGCTTTTTAATTTATTTGATAAAATAGTGTTTTGACTCTTTTCAATGGTTTTTTCAATAATCAAATTAAAATTTATTTAAAAATCAATTAATCGACAAAACTATAAAGTAATTTAAGTGAAGTTCTATCGAATCTTTTAGAATTTTCAAACATTATTGCATTAAATAATAAACACATTTGATTTGAAATATAAGTTTATAAAAAAGGACAATTACTTGATATCTTTTAAGAAGATTCCAAACGCGAGTTAAAAATAAGTTAAACTTTCTATCGTCGAAACAGTTATATCTATAGAGTTGTTCCAACTTTTGAAAATATAAAGTACTTATTCTTAACGAATCGTTTTTATATCTGAGATGAGTTGTGTCTTTGTCGGTGACTATAGTAACCGGAGGTAACTTTGGACACGGATTCGCAATCACTACTGGATAACAGTAAACTTTTTTGGGATTTTGTACTCTTAAGGGTCCACTTTCTATATAACAGAGAAAAACAGAAGTTTAATAATATCTAAGAATTAGTCGATGAACGAAACCTTTAAGCCCTTCTTGTTTCATGATTTCTAAATTTTTTTCATGTATTTTTTTTGCGTAATCGCACGATAAATGATAAATCTTTGAACAAATGGCTTCGACAGAAACCTTAGCGGCTTCAGTGATATGAGGCTGACATTGTTGTTTGAGATGTTGAAGTCTTTCCTGATAGTCTTCAAACGTTGCGTTCAGTGTTTTCCTAATCCATTGGAAGGCGTCTTCAACATTCCATTTGACAATTTTTCGACTTTCGGACGAAGCGTTTCTGGATTCGATCATTTTTTTGGCCGCCTCTGCATATTTTGACAATTGTTTTCGCGCTTCGCCAGAGAATTTGGGCCGAACCAGTTTAATGGGTATGTCATTCATCATCTCATTATACATTGAACGCGATACTTCTGGGAAGCAATCGCTCGGAATCAATGGATCACATCCTTTATCCACAACCTTTCTCTCCATAAGCCATCTGTTGAACGACTCTTTGGGCGCTTCAATGTTTTCCCTCGAATGGCACATCTCATGGTATTGTTGTCTCAATTTGGCCACTAATGAGGCGCGTAATAACTCGACGTCTGGATGAGGATGAAAGAGAAGAAGAGGCGGTCTCTCCCATATGACACAATTGGTGTGGACCTCGAGATCGAAGGGTCCGTTCAATATGAATCTTTTGACGGGTGGCTGAGAACCACTCATGGCGTCATCCATTGAAAGAGACCTCTTATCACCGGTTCTTTGCGGCCAATGTTGGAAATTGACAGGTGTTCCGGTAGGAGTTGTGGGATCTGTAGGCGTTGTGGGCACTGACGATGACTGTATTCCTAAGGGATCAGTGATGGGGTCATATCCGGCACCCATTCGTGGCATTTCCCAAAGGGATTCATTAGTGATCTTATTGAAGTAGTACTGTCTGCCCTCACGTTTACTCCAAAACTTCCTCCAACCGATCTGTAACAGCTCTGGAGGCAAGTCATGCACTGGATCTACACTCGAAGCCGACTGAGGAGGCGATAGAAATGGAGCACAACTGCTGTTAGACTGGATGTGATTGGATGGCAATGAAGGCAATGATTGCAGAGGAGGTATTGCTAAAGAAGGCAGAGTTGCTGGTAATGACGTTTGACGGCTCAGTTCGGCTTTCGGTATATGACTGTTGACAGAATTGTCAAGATTATTGTCGCTTACATTCTTGTGGTTCACAATTGTCTTTTCTTGTGGTGAATTTGGGCAATGAGTTAATGTGACCGAATCTGTTAAATTCTTGTTATCAACTTTTGTTGACATGTTTGACGTTTATTTTGATTTATTGGATAAGTTGAGGCAATGGTTGAAACATAAATCCATTTGAGTGCAAATTAAAGAATTGCAGTGTTTTTAAAAGATAAAACTCTGTATATAAAGTTGTAATGAATGAGATGAGTGGCGCTCATATTCTCGTATTTGGTAAACAGAGAGCACATGAGAGCACGTGAATGCGTAACATATTATTTAGTTTGTATTGAAATGCATTGCTATATAAAACTATTATAACTTCATCTGAATTATAAAGCGCTAAAACTCTTAACCAAATTTATCGTTCATAATAAACATATTTTCATTCATTTCAAATCACTTATAGTATTCTTCATTCATTTAATTTTGTAAATAATAATTACATAATTCTTAATAATAGTTTCAAACTTAAAAAACTTTACACTTGTTTTATGACATTTGAAGAAATGATAGCGAAAAGAATAGACGCCATTACACAACAGCTTTACTCTCGCTCTGTGAGAGACTCCCAACTCTTCTGAATCTTTTCCTATAAAACTGTTTCGCTTTCTTTCTCGATATACAAACTCGTTATGACGCATGCGCACTAATGCTATTTATCTGTTTGTCACTAGACCTCAAACTTTATTATATGGGAATCGGTTTTCATTTTTCAAACCTTTCGGTTTTATTCATCACTCAAAGCAACTTTTAATTCAATCAAATTAATAAACTCTATGGTCTTTTTGGATGAAACGTTTCAATCTGAATGTGTTATCTCTATCTCTCACATAACTAATTATATAACAAACTTTTTTGTCACTTTTTATCCACTTTAAGCAATAATTAAGAGCTCCGAAAGTTTTGCCACTAATTATTGCTAACATTTAAGTTGACTTCAGATTAACTAATGCTGAAAAAGCACTCAATATTATAAAAAAAAATGATTACTATCTAATAGAAGTGATTCAAAAAATATTTTTCAATGAGAAATTTGAATTCAATACAAATGATAGCTTAAATTGCATTAATTTAAAAAGCTTTGAAAAAATAAGCTTAAAATTTATGTTAAAAAACGTGAGAAATCAATTGTTTCCGATCGATTTGAACTCTTTTCTGAAATACTTTCCGTTCTCTTTAAGCATCTGTTTTGAGATTTAAATGTTAGGCTTTGAATATCATATGATTTGTATTGCATTGAAAGTATCATACGTTCAAAGCATTGGTTTAAATGAGTTGTCAAACAAAATACTATAATATTTTCATGAGTTTGACATTTAATATCATAAACTTTTCTCAATTGAGACTAAAATTAAGTTTTGATTCAAATAAAACGTATATATTCTATACAAATACATGATTTGTGTGACTTATATTTGAAAATAATGTAAACTACAAGACATTTTGTTGTGGATCACGACTTGTTCACGTTTTAATTATCAATAATAATAAAGTCGTCCATAAATTTTAATATTTAGTAGAGAAATACGTCTCTATCGCTATATTATTATAACAATTGGGACTCAACTCATTCCAACCCTTTATTTACATTAGTTTTTAAGTATATCATTATTATTATTATTATTACAACAAGAGATTTCATTCTCTGATTATATCCAGTTTTGGAATCAAAGATCGCGTAAAATAATGATAAAAACATTCAAAATCCTATTCAATTGGATTTAATTCGTGAAAATTCAAATTCATTTCAATAACACTTCAATTCAATATCAAATGATTTGAGAGAAAAGAGCTTTAGTTTCAATTAAATCAATATAAATATATTGATAACAATAGTAATAGTAATAGTTAATAATATTAATTGATTGCATGGGAGCGCACATATCAAACATTTCTGGCAACAATCCATTTGTTAGAAGATCTCGAATGATGTCTGATCTCGAAAACAATACAGAAGTGACAAATGAAGACTCTTTTAGTGATTCAGATCCCGATCCAGACCTTAACACTATCTTAAGATATTTGATTAGAAGGTATTTATTTTCATATATCTTTGAATTGATTTACATTTTGTGATATTTATAAATTGGTTGTAATTTTGCTAAAATAGAGGTCACATTCGCTTTTTGACATCTTCGGGCTCTGATAATGACGAAGATTCAGATACAACAGACGATTCCGGTTATGTCTATCAGTCAAACAGCAGAAGACATAACACGCCTTTCGGTAAGATTTGTGTCAATAATGTTATACTAATAATAATGATTGAAATTTTTTTCAATTTTAAACGCGTGAAGTGAACGCAGATCCAAATCCTGACACATCTGTTATTGATAAAAGTGATCTTAAGCTTATAATAAGAGAACAAACGGGTCTTTCGACAAATGAATGTTTGCAATCGATTCCGAAATTGTTTAGTAATCGAGAAATCGGAATAAGTAATTATAGCGAAGGAGTTAAGGGTCAGTCGTTTGGTTTGAGTGATAGATGCAAACTGTCGGCAAAGTTTATGCCAAACAAGATGTCAACACTAGAACAGTATCCGAGTAAAGGTATTGAATATAATTCTTATTTCATATATTTGTCAATGACTTAAATCCTGTCGATTGAAAACTAATCACAATTTGATTGATTCAGCATTTTGTGGCTTCTATTCTAAAAGTGGTGAACTCTTTCTAACGGCCTGTCAAGACACTAATATCAGAATATATGACACGCGTTTCGATGAATTCAAACTTATGAAAACTGTTTGGGCTCGAGATGTCGGTTGGAGTGTTTTGGACACAGACTTCAGGTATTAATTAGAATTGATATTCAAAGATCTGAAACTTTGTTTATGTTAATAGTCCTGATGGGAGACATTTTATATATTCGAGTTGGTCTGAATGCAGTCAGTATTCTGTGCTTCATAAGAGAATTCAATAATCAATAATTAACTCATTTGTTTACATTCAGTTCACATCTGCAACATTTATGGTGATAATGAAAGTCATGAGGCGTTAACATTAGCTCCCGATGACAGACGCTTTTGTATATTTTCACTGCGTTTTTCACAAGATGGCCGTGAAATTCTTGGCGGTGCTAATGATGAGTGTCTCTACATATATGATAGAGAATGTAAGAATCGTGTCCTTAAAATAAGATGCCATGAAGACGATGTCAATTCTGTGGCCTTCGCTGATAACAGTTCTAATATTCTTTTCAGTGCAGGCGATGATGGATTGTGCAAAGTTTGTCTCATTTTAATTTCATTTCTTTGTCATGTTGTTTGACTTGATTCTTATCATAAAGGTTTGGGACAGAAGGACTTTGAATGAATCCGATCCTAAACCGGTGGGTATATTATCAGGTCATGTCGACGGCATTACTTATATTGACTCGAAAGGAGACGGACGTCATCTAATCACTAATTGCAAAGATCAGACAATCAAACTTTGGGATATGAGATCTTTCTCTCCTCAAATTGGATCTGAAGCCACACGAAAAGCGGTGTCCAAACAAAATTGGGACTATAGATGGCAAGCGATTCCGCGTAAATGTATGTTATGTTTAAATGTTTATTGATTTTAAATGAACATAAATTACAAAATGAATAATTGATTTGAAAGTGTTGTCAAGTCGGAAGAAGATTGAAGGCGACACCTCTTTGATGACATATACGGGTCACAGCGTATTACAGACTTTGATAAGATGTCATTTTTCTCCTGAATGGAGTACTGGTCAGCGATATATATATACTGGTTGTTCAACTGGAAAAGTAGTTATCTATGATATTCTAACGGGGAAAATAGTCAAAACTCTAAGCGGACATCGAGGATGTGTTAGAGATATATCTTGGCATCCGTTTGAGCCAAATATTATGAGTTCGAGTGTAAGTCATTAATGTCATTGAGTAAAACCAAAGGGATTCGTAGCTTTTCTCTTCATGTTTAAGGCATTTATTGCCTCCATAAATGTTTTACTATATTCTAAGATGTCTTTGGCTTTACTCACAAATCAACCAATTTCTTAACGCATTAAGTTTTCAATTATCAATATATTAAACTTGACTATTGATTAGTGGGACGGGTCTGTCGTTAAATGGATTTATTCGGATGAAAATGCATTGTCTTATGACAGCGAAACAGATACTGATTCTGAATATTCTCGTTCTGTTGGTCTCAGAAGATCCAAACGATTGGCTGAGAAACGAAAAAGAGCTCAACACGAATCGTGATCTTTTAAATGTACATAAATATAACTCATTTTATACAACTCTGTCTTACATCTTATCATATTTTAAGCATCAAAAGTAACATTTTATTTACTTTAGTTTTCAAAATTCGAATGCAATCCCAAACTCGATGAATGTGAGGCTGAGTTATGTAATTATGATATTTCATAAGAAACTTCTTTCTAAGACTTAATGTTTGACTGCAATCTTAAACTGTGTTTAGTTTTATAATGCATAAAATGTGTAAATAATGTAATTAAAAAATGGTAAACGAAATAAATATTTTTATCATTCAGTCTTTTTTGATTTCGATGTATAGTTTTCTTCGCTGTCAGAATCACTTTCATATTGATTGTCCTTTTCTTGACCCGAAGAATCACGTTCTGAGGTATTAAAATTGGGGGTCGAGTTGAAACGTCTTAATGTTGAACTAATTGCTGTCCTCTCCTCATCTGGAGATTTCAATGTATTTTGTTTTTGAGGTGAACTCAATCGCGTGAAATTGAAAAAATTGCAAAACTCTTGTAAATCGCTTTCTTCATCGATAGATAAAATTTCTTTATAAGCTTTTGTTAACATTTCAACCGTTTTTGTGTGAAATAAAAGCTCGTTTTTTGTGAAATCCAAAAAAATTTTCTATTGGAATAAACAATGAGTCCATAGAAAGTTACATTTCCTGTGTTTTATAAAGTGAAATCATTTGATACCTTAATATCGCAAAGTTTTTTCATTTCAAATCTTTGGACCTGAAGCTCATATGCTCTGAAAACACTCGACACTTCGTTAAAACTAGTACTTCTTCCCATTTCTTTAAGTTTGCCTTCTTTTTGATCAGTTAATTGCTTATTCCTGACGACAGAATTAATTCGAAGTTCTTCCTGAAAGTTAATTCAAATTTTGAAAATGACGAAACAATTTTGTACTTTTATTTAAACTGACTTTAGCTCTTCGAGTTGATTCTCCATAAAGACTTATATCATTCAAGACTTTTTCTTCAATTTTTTCGACCTTAAATGTTTAGTGAACTTTTAATGAGTTTATGATTATTAAGATAATGATAAGATTAAGATTAAGATTAAGATTAAGATTTAGATTAAGATATTGAGTGACTCACTTCATCATTTCTAAAATCTTGAATCGCACGCAAGCAATTGGCGAAATTGGATAATCCAGATCTCATGCTTAAAGAAGAGTTGAATTGAAAGGAAAACGATTTATATGATTGAATTTCAATTGGAAACCATGTATACCTAGTATTGATTTTTTCGGACTCCGCAAACTGTGTTAAACTTGATGCAAATAAGTCGCCCTCATCTCTAATTCTTGCAATTTTTCTCGTATAAGAACAAATGGAAGTGTGAATATCTAAAAGATGTTTTTCAAAGCCATCAATACGTGCCTGAAGCAAACGGGTTTGCGCTTCACTGCTATTAATTGATTCCATAGAATGACAATTGCTTTATAAAACTTTTGGGCTCAACTTCTTATTGGTTACCTATTGATGTTCGAGAATATATTTGAAGACATTTTGTTCAACAACTTATTCTGAATGATTAACTCAAATAAAGACAATGTTTTGTGTATTGGAAGTCGTATTACTATAGAAACGGTTTCACTGAATAAAGTTTCATTTGATATGATATTGAATGAGAGCTTTATTGGACAAATTGATGATCTTTTTGAACATTTAAATATTTGAAATCCTGGATAAGTTATAAGAAAGTTTACAAAGTATTTAAGCAATAATTATGCCTTTAATTTGAAATCCATAATCAATTACAATAAGTCATATACCATTACCTATAACTGTATTTCTCTTATTTTTAAGGCAAACTTTTGTAGCTTAAAATTTTCATGTCATTTGAAAACATATAGTAGTTTTCAATGAAAAAATAATCATTTCATTGAGATATAGATATAATAAAATAGGATTTTGAATAATTTTACAATTAATGCTATACAAAAATAGATGAGATCCGACTTATTATTGCGCTCGAACTCCATAATAACCATTGATAACAATTAATTATATAATGAGCTAAACATACTGTACATTACATACAGTAATACGAAAAGACATCGTTCAATATTTGATTAAATCATTAGATTGAAGCTAATAGTTTGTCAACTATACTGTACAACAATAGATTTACTGTAAGTAATGGCGAAACCTTCAAAGCTCAATACATCAGTTCAACAAACAAATAACTCAATTCATCACTAACTTGTAAGTTCATTATGACATACATTGAAAAATAACTCATTTGTTAATATGAAATAGTGATCATAGAGTTGAGGCAACTTTATGTCAGTCTAACCAAAAAATAATTACATTTTACAACAATTTCGTTAATAGAGAATAACATGAATTAACGGTAAATAGAGAATAGATAAATACAGTGAAACAGTTAAGAGCATACAACTCAATGTATGACTGAATAAAACAATTCAGAGTTAACTTTTGAAAACTTGAAGTTAACTAAAATTCAATTTTCATTTCATAAAAAGTTGATACATAGATATCACAGATTAAACATTTGCAAACAACTAAATTATAAGAACTGATCTATTTTTAAATCAAATTTCAAAAGCGATTGACATTTAAAAGGATATAACGATAAACGTTAACTTGAAGACAATTAAGTTAATGATTTTAAGCAAAATTTAGTGAACATTATTGTCCGAAAAACAATGGAATGAATTTTCCAATTGAGTGAATATTTAGAAAGAAATTCGCGATTACTTTGAATGGGAGTAACAGTTGTGAAAAGATCTTTCAACAGGTTTATAAATATATAGCATTATATGCAAAATCAATATTGGATTCCGAAAATATCAACAGATTTACTCATTATATAATGATATGATAATAAATATGTTTCACTAAAATATATCTCATAAGACATATGTATAAGATTATAGTCAATATATACGCCTTTTATATCAAATCCCGTGAAAGCATTAAAGTTATTATAAATTGACAAAAAAATAATGAGACAAAAATCCCATTTATGAGGCTTTTGAAGGCTCTGATTCGATGGTATCAATAGTATCAGGCGCTGAGTGACGTCTTTTACGTTTTACTGATTCAACAGTTTGTGAACTTATTGAAGTGATTGGCACTGAAGACACACTATTCAAGACTTTACTCTCTAAAAGCTCGTTTGGTTTCTTCTCTTCGCTATCTTTTGATGAATTTGATGTCTGGGCTGAACATTTAACTAGAGAAAGAGGTGTAGAATTGGCTTTGATATTATGATTCGAAAGTATAGATTTAGTTTTGTTCGCATTGAGTTCTTCTCGAATATTATCCTGACTTTTAGTAGTTATAGTACAAGTGGGCGAAGCCTTTGGAGTGAGTGAAACACAAATGTCCCCGATTTTCAATTTACGACACTTAAGACCATATCTGATCAAAGATCTGTCGGGAGAACAAGAAGACCAGCCCTTATGGAACACAAAGAACGGGTGTTCAAGTGGTGCCTCAACAGTGACCGGCACTTTAGTGCGGCCGACACTAAAACTTAACAGAACTGAACAGCTCTTGATTTTGTCCTCCATTTTCACGACTTCACTACAATCAGCGCAAAGGTCTGGACTTCGTTGGGCGCTATCGATGAAATCCTGTGTTGACATCTCTTCGACAGGTTTGACTTTTCCATTTCCCAATTGAATGATAGATCCTTTTTGGAAATATATAGGATATTGCAAGTGGTTGTGCTCTTCAATTGGAGCTGAATTCTCATTAGGACTCAGATAATGCGGGTCTTCAATGGAATTATCTTTGGAGGCAAATGTCGTCAATGGCTTATGAGGTGAAGTTTGTGGCACTGATTTTCTTCGTTGATGAGGAGATGATGTTATATTCTGACAACTGTTCGGCACAATTGATTGATTAGAATAAGAAGCAATGTCTGAATCGCTTATTCTTTTGAGAAACTCTTCTCTGCGAACGGCAGGTATTGGAGGCGCAGAGAGAGGCGCGGACTCGAAATGCATGGAAACTGATTTGTTTGGTTCGACAATACTTATGTTGGGAGGCTTTAAGATCCTATGCTTACGACTCCCTTCTTTACCCCAAGGAATACGGTATATATTCTTCTCATTCTTAAGTTCAGGACTTGTCGGAGACTTCCTTTTAATACCTGTTGAGACGATAGTCGCTTCGTTCGTATCATTTCGTCCATTAATATCGTTTGGAGACTGCAATGAGTCTCCAATTGAACGCATCATTGACTTAGTCTGTTGTTCAGCTGATTCTGAACTAATAGGGCTAGAAAAAGGACCAGAACTTATCATTGATGATGAATCTGATGAGTGAAGAGATGGTGAACGAGAAGTACTACTCGTTAGACCGGATTGAGATGCAATTGAGCACGAGTTCACTGTGGCTGACAGTATGGCATTGTGTGTGTTGTGGGCGTTGTTCTGGTGATGATAAGAATCAATAATACCCGTCGGATACGTTCGAGTGTTCGTAACACTCGATTGATTTGGCACTAGAAATGGTGAGATCGCGTTCTGAGCAGTGGTTGGACTAAATTGTTGATAAGCGCTATAGTTTGACAGAAACGGGCCACTGAAGTGAGCACTCGGTGGCGGACGAACACCACTCATAGCATTCAATGGACTGTTCGGAGTCGGGTATGGAAAATATGAGGGAGAGCTCAACCGCGGAGAGTATAGCCGTTGACCACTTGTCATGTCATTCGCGAGTGAAGTGTGATATATAGACCTTTGCGATGAATGCGATGAGTGATGACTCAATGGCACCGATAAATGAACTGATCCTGAAGGAGAAGACGGTACTCCACGAGACGAGACGGCGATGTCTGCCAACCAGTTCAGCTTTTCTATCATTTCAAATCAAAACAATTATCAAAAATCTTATTATCAAACATTTCAGTTGATGGCAGTCATACCCGAGTGCGGACGCGTTGTATTCCTTTCCGATTCATTCATTGATAAATTAGACGATGAGTTACTTAAGGTATTATCAGTTGGTGTTGTCGTCGAATCACTTTTTTCTGAAGTACTGATTGATGGCTGAGTCGAGTCTTTGTATTTATCGTTCTTATGGTTGTTATTGTTATCATTCTTGATATCTTTCGAATCATTAGTTGTAAGACTTAATGGAGTGTTGAGTGTGTTGTGAGGGGTGAACCACGACTGCGATGTGAGACCTGATGACAGACCTGAGGAGTGATTCAGTAATTGTGACAGAAATATTGGATTCGGTGGAAATGGAAATGCAGTATGACTTGAGTGGAGTGGAAGTGTTTGAAGTGATGATTGAATGGATCCAAACAAATGAGATGTGAATGGTTTGGAAGCGATCGCGAGTGGAGAACAACTACTATATGATTGTGAGCTCACGATTGCGGGCATAGAATGAGTGGTCACTCCTTTGAATAATAGTTTACAAATTATTAGTCATTTAATTATCACTAATATATTGAGTATTTGAATGACTCATTCGATAAATATTTGTTTGATGTAAACGAATGAGAACTCTATAAACATTTAATGAATGCTAAATATAAGCACTCAATACATCTTACACTCAATACGTTATGTATTAGTGATAATCACTCAATACATTCATTCAACGCGTCATTTATTATATAATACTTTGCATTCAATTAAATAATATTTACAACTAAATAATCTATTATTCAATATTAAGAAAATTTTGATACCATTTTCAAGAGAACACATATTATTAGACATAATATCGATAATTGATATAAAAATAAAAACAATTTCTCGTATTTTCTCTCCTTTATTATGGTTTGAATGTATGCGTGAATTGAGTGAATAGACACTACTTTCTTATGTCTGATATGAAAGTGTTGCACAACTACTATATACTAAACATTTAATGCACTTTAGACTCAATTCATATAAACTCATATAAACTGATAAGAGATTTATAAACTGATATTTCAGTCAAGTATTACTACAGAAAGTGATGCCATTTCATGACAAAGAGAGACCAACTCTTATAAGCGATGGTTTGCACTAAACAACTATGAGTTGACTTTTCTCTCTCACATCAAAACTAAAACTTGTTGGCAATCATTTTGTGCACAACTTTTCCAAAACACTCAATTGAACTATAAGTATATGAACAGTAAAGGCAGAGTAGAGGCAGAGTTGAGGCAGAGTTGAGGCAGTTGTGAGTGGAGTCGACCCATTCATAGGTAATTCTTAAAGCAGTGAATGTTAGCTCTTGGCCTTGACAGGACTGTTGACCGCCCGGGACCTAATGTGTAGTCAATGCATACTATCATCACTATTATAGTAATGCCTGCGCTCACTCTCTATAACATCATTTAAGTGATGGACGCGACTCGAGCGCTGCCATTTGGGAGTCGAGCCTTTTAGCACTGGTTTTATCTTTGATTTAGTTTTGCGATTCAGATCAGTTTTTAGTTCATTTAAAGAGTAGAGAGTTTAGAGCTATATTTTTTCTCATTCAAATAGGATTTTCAATAAACTGCTTATCATTGGATTTTCAACATGAATGTAAAATAAATAAAATGAAATGAAACTCGTGAATAAAAAATAGATCGACTCATTTACATAATCATATATTTCATCTTTTAAAATATTGGTGATTACCTAACATGACTCAGCGTCCCCGCTCGGGTCAGAACTAACAGAGCGCCAGACACTCAAGCGTTGCCCATCACTGACATGATATTTCCTCCCTTTAAAGTTTAACTTTTGCAAAGACTGTAAATAGTTCTAAACTTTAGAATCTGAAGCCTAAGTATGTCTCAAGTTATTTATTGAGCTTAACATTTTTGCACTCTCTCTCTCTCTCTGTAGTAATTCCTAACTGTCTTGCAATGAATCGCTGCCTCACTATTTGCTACCTTTGTAGCAGATAATGAGTAATGAGTATTACAAGAATACCTGTAGTGTTTTGCAGTCATTGCCTGATAATAAAGTTAGATTTGCATTCATATTAAACATTGAAAGTGTCTATAGATTATTTCAATCATTTCAAAAGCCAACTATTGCTACGAAACATTAGTATTAGTTTGAAAAATACATGACTCACATGACAATTATATTGCATTTAAGCGATTACATAACTTTAATTAACATGTTATTGCTGTCAAACACTTTGCATCCAATTGTCAAAAGTTTTTCTCTCTTTCAGTACTGACTTGAGTAAACATGACTTACTTTCAGATCTAATTAAGTGATTGAAATTATTTGAAAATTGAACATGAATTGAATTTAACACTCGTGTTGTATACAATGTGCTCGCCCTTGAACTCAACAAAAAGAAATTGAAGATCAACTAGAATTATGAGAAAAGTAGATCTGCAACAAATGAAAGTGTGTTTAAGAAGTTACGCATGATTTTCCACATTTTCCATCTGTCATTTCTATGCAAATGCATGTCTTTCTCTCCAATTCAATCATCAAATTGGCTTTCATTTAGTTTGCATTTCTGCATGTTTTGCATATTTTGGATCAAACTAACAAAGGGGGGCCCCTTATATACCAATTTCATTATATTAGACCACCGGAAATCCCGATTTAAACTTTAATTCCCGAATTTGCCGAATGTAGGCCTTAGTAATAGATAAAGATCTGACTTCACTGGAAATGGTCTATCAATGTTCGCGTCGGCCAATATATGTATGTGATCACTAACAGTGATCTGAAGTGGTCACTATCAGTAGTCTTCTGTGGCAGAGCTGTATTGAAATACAGAAAATATCCAATTATCTATTAATCATTAGTTACAATTATATTAATTCAAACTTTTTTAGATTATAGCTAATAAAATAGATTTCATTTCATACTAAAATATAGCGGTCGGTATTTTCGGGAAATCATATTCTCGAGTCGAGAAAATAATCTTCCTTCGAGTCTCGAGTCTGCGAATTTGAATTAAAAATACGAGTTTAATGACTAATTATGGTTTGAAATTAGATTTTAATTCTATATTAAATGTTTCAGATTTGATCATTTTTCGATCGAGACCCGAGAAATTTTTTTTCGGTCGAGACCCGAGAAATTTTTTTTCGGTCGAGACCCGAGAAATCTTTTTTCGATCGAGACTTGATCTGAGGGTTCTCTCCTGACATCCGCTAAAATCTAAATTTTATATTTAAAAGTTATGATTTTCACTCTATACAACCTTATTATACAGTTATGATTAAATGGATATTTAATATAATATATACTTTATTGAAGTTCTTCTTAAAGATTTTATAATTTAAAAAGTTATCCAAATATTTGAACCAAATATTCCCGATTCATTTAAGCGTAACCGTACAATACATTAATTACATTTTACATTATTTATGTCATTAAACTTAAGATAAGATTATCTTAAGTCTTAAATAAGTGAAAATAAAATGATGCCAAACATATTGTAGATCATGATATACTACAGGTTTTTATTTTGGTTTTTAATATTTATTCTCAAATCGAAAGATATTCTGTCAATTGGATGTCAAAATACATCATTGATTGAAGTGAACTTTAGGCCCGAAACTGCCGATAAGTTATACGAAAATGAATTCAAATCAATTGAAGTCAGTATTCATAGCGATTGTCCACCAACTGGTGAATATATGTTTCATATGATTTCAAATGACAATCAAGTTTTGGTGATCAGTGAACATGATTTTTCACTCACAAGTTTGGACATTAAAATTTCGAAGAACTTTACTTTTGCGATAGAAGCGAAATCAATTGGAAGGTCTACTCTCGAGTGGACTCTGAATTATATAAATGAAGATCGAGTTATGAGAAATGGAATTTATATTTCAAGTGTTATACCTGGAGATAATGGGTTAAGAATTGCTTTCACAATTTGTATCTCAATTCTAGTTATGATAAACAACATAAATATGGGCTGTCAACTAAACTTAGATGTTGTTAAAAAGGTTTTAAAAAAGCCAATTTCACCATTAATTGGATTTCTCAGTCAATTTCTAGTTATGCCAATTGTGAGTTTAATTATAAAACTTCTTCAA
>JAQFZT010001084.1:0-17434 GCA_034696325.1 Camisiidae sp.
GCCTCAAATTCCATTAAATCTATTATAAAATTTATAATATTTAATGTGC
The DNA here is from genome assembly GCA_034696325.1 of Camisiidae sp. Taxonomy (NCBI): domain Eukaryota; kingdom Metazoa; phylum Arthropoda; class Arachnida; order Sarcoptiformes; family Camisiidae; species Camisiidae sp. The sequence goes on from JAQFZT010001084.1 coordinate 50, forward strand.
TGATGAAAATTTTATTTTCTAGCAAAATATCATGTGTTACACACGTAAATGTTATAAATATAATCAAAGATCACATCAAATAAATTCAAAACTCCTTATTCTCATTACAATTTATTATAGTTTCGAGTTTCGAGTTTATAATTGTTTCGAGTTATACGAGTTTACATACATAGTGTATAGAGTACTGTATAATGAGATATTTGACTAGAATTTTTAATTGAAGCTTAAGTTTAATAATAAGAACTTGAATTAAAAATAAATAATAGAATTGCTTTCTGATATGGTTTGGTATTTGAAATGAAAAGATGACTCTTTTTGACAATTAATAATTGTTAGAGAGGTAAACATAGCGGAAACATAAATACGAGACACAGTAACATAGGAGCACAACACGGATCTTCAAGACCTCGTTCTACCACTCCTTCCATTCAATTATATGTATTTATATTATATATTGAGCCTCTTCTTGTTTTCCAACCAAATCTTTCATTAGTTCAAAGTTCTATTTCTTTCAAAAAATAGTCCATTTTTCATTAAAAATAACAATCTTCACATTCAATTCCTTCAAAGGTTTAATAACGTTTGGATTGTGTAAAGAAAGCAAATATGTCTCAATTCTTGTTACTGTATGTCTTCTAACTTTGATTATAGACACATGACACAGGTTTTAATTCTAATAATTATTCACAAGATTTTTATTCTGTTTAGAGGTATTTCAACTTTTTGGTTCAATTAAAATAATGTCACCACTCAAAGGTTGAGGTGAACTTTCTATTATTTCTTGCACACAAAAAGCTTAAAAATTTATGTGACAAAACTTTTTTTGAAAAAATTAAAATTAGTTCTAAAGCATTTTATCCATTTTCCTATCTTTTATGAATTAGTCATTTGGGAAATTAATGTATTTGTGATTTTTTGAGTTCTGCTCTAAAAGGATAATATGAATTATGAAAAATTGAATTTGCAATTTTCATACATTGATTAATATTCTTAGACGCATAGCATTAACCTCTCATTGTTTAAAAGATTTGTGATTAGTTTTGATTATATTTAGTTAGATGTTATCGAAGTCAATGTCATTAGGTTAATACAGTGTTTGAATTTGAGCTAAATTAGCTTCACTTAGACAATAGTAGAGATTGTTTTCACAAAATTTCTTTGTGGGAAAATAGTTCATTGCGTACTACTCTTAAGTACTACTGTATAAAGAAGCCTTTCTATAATTTAAGGATATATACCATCAAAATCTCTTCTCATATCACGTTTTCGTAATATTCTTTTGTAATCATTGAAGTTTTTTTTCAGTAACTCTACGGTTGTTGATCTCTAATTTGTTTCCTATTAGCCTAAACACTGACGATTTGAAAGGGTTTCTCAACAGTTTCAGGATTGAGAGTTATTAGAAGTTTGATCCATATTAAGTATAAGCAACTTTTGCTTTTTTAATTATGTATGCAAATCATGATTCAATTCATACCTGTAATATGTGTTATTTTACAAGTAAAAGACTTCCTATAAATAAAATAATTCAAAATTATAAATAAATAAAAAAAAATAAAACAATGATAGATAAAAACTCGGCGTAACTCAAACTACAAGTTTGGTGTTGATTAATCGAAACCTCAAACAAATAGTAACTTTTCAACAAAAAAAAATTTATTCTGCTCTATAATATGAAATTCAAATTCAAGCTTAATTGTTGGGTATTTTCAACTAAATATAAAGTAAAAATTCAAAATCAATTAGAGTCGAATCAACTTTTGTTCAGACAGAAATAGTTGTTTAAAATATTTGAAGCATAGGTTATCGCCAATAGATTTCTGCCACAATAAAAGATTTTTGAGTTTTTTAGATGTTTGAATGTTCTTAAGTTCTTAAGTTGACTCTTAAAAAAATGAATACATAATAAAAAAGAAATGTGAACGATATTTGATATCCTCGCTATTCTAAAGGTTATTTCTCTGTCTCCCCTCTTTGACTAAAACTAGGGTTGGCTCTCAAGGGTGGGTAATGTTTATAAGAAAATAATGCATAATAAGAATGGTCACAGTCGGATAACTACGTCACTCTAATTGCAGAGTGTGTCATCGACTATCGTCGATTTTCTAAACTGGTTTTATAAGAATTTGGTTGATTTTTCTCTTTAAGATGTTATGTAGCAAAACAAAAAAGTCAACACTTAAAAGCATCATTTCTTTCGATAACATAAACGAGAGAGAGGGAGAAGTGAAACACTTTCTATCGAAAATCAGAAAAGTTATTCAATGATAAGAAACCTATTTTCATAATATTCTGTTAATAACTCTAGGAATTGAAGAAAACTTTAGAGAATCATTTGAAAAAGTGATAAGTCGTTTGTAGTTATATAACCATTAAGTTGTGAATTGAAAAATAGTTAATGATTTATTGAATATCATTAATCGTTTCAATAAAGTTTATGGAAACTAATCTTCATATCAAATAATAAGCAAATCTGTGTTTTTGTCGTAATTTGTCTTTGTTTTGATTCGCATCCAAAAAAATGTCTAATCTCTTAAGTTTAGAGTCAATTTACAAAGTGTTAAAATACGTGCTGATCGTATCGAATGTGCTCGTCATCATCGGCGCGTTATTCCTCGTGCTCTCTGGCAAAGACATGGGTGAAGCCGAGTTCAAGAACAATCACGGAGTGATGATATTCGCCTGCCTTATGGTTGTCCTGTTCTGTACCATTGGGATAGTGGGCGCCTGGAAATCACATTTCGCTCTAACCCTAACTTATGCAATACTCATGACTGTAGCTCTCGTTCTGGAAGTGGCTGAGCTCTCATCTGAAGATATTGTTTCATTCATTCTGTCCATTTTTATCGTCATCTGTGCCTTCTCTTATGCCGCTCTTATCAAACGTATGCAACAGTTGGAATCAATCAGAAGATCCTTTTCACACGAGGCCGCAAAAATTTAAGAGTCTTCGAGATCTTCTTCGAGTCTTCGAGATCTTCTTCGAGTCTTCTTCTCTTCAATTCTTCTTCAACTATTAGATATATATATTTTAAACAAATATTTACTCATCAATTATTCATGTCTTGTTTCTTAATTCAATTTTAATATGTATTAAATATTCATTTAATCTTCTCTTTTGATTTTATTGCTACTGATGTATAGAAGCTTTCTTTTAATCATTTATTATGTAAAATAATTGAGCGCTTTTCTAACTTATGATTCTTATCAAGTTTTGTAAAGAAAACAATTTATAACTTTTGTAAATCCCTATTATAAGTGATAATTATTGTGGAATTAGCACAAAATATATGTTAATTCAATATATTTTACTTTAAAAAATTGCTTTTACTTATAGAGCAGCCAAAAAGTTCTTTCTGTTCGTTCGTTGAACTCCCAAATAAAAAATGAGGTCAAACTATTTCACTGAACATTATTCTTATTTATAAAACTATAATCTAGTGCTGCTAAATATACTGTTCCTTATTATATAAGTCAACATTCATTTTCTTATGCTTTAAACTACAAAACAAATTCCGCCACAAGAAGAACTTTGTGGTTCCGAAAAACAGATGTTTCGCCTAACAATTCATCGTGTTTTTTGAGTCACAAATTTAGTTCACATCCAAATTTTCAGAAAATTCATTCATTTTTTCAGATCCAATTCAATTAACCTCACAATACAATTAGATACTTATAAAATGGTTTAATTTGTATTTATTTAGAACTTTTCCGCTAAAAATCACACTCAAATTATTCATTCAAGACTGCAATTTGTCGAAAAAAGTCCTCTCAAATGGACTATTATTTTAAAGTAAGTTTCACTGAACCTGAAAAATATAGTCCAACACTTAAGAAAAAGTTAAATATAAGTTATAATTTTTGCTAAAATATGATAGAGGAATGAATTCATTTATTTGACATACAGTAAGTGATTATTATTCAAAATGTATTAGTTTTCATTTGATTGTATAATGAATTTCTTACTTATATTTTAGATCTTTTTAATCACATTTTTCAAATAATTATGTATTTAATTATAAAATTAACTTTTCTTTATCATTCATTCATTGTATGCTTTATTTGAAAAATTTATAAATCAATTTTAAATCTTATTTTCTAGTAATTTTGAGCTAATTTAATAAAATATTTCCTAAACCTTAAGCAATAGGAAATCAGGACTAAATAACTGGAAAAACTGTCGTTTTCTAAACACGTATGAAAAAATTGTTTGATTACAAGTGAAGTTGTTTGCAGTTAATGAATTCAGTAAATTAAAAAAAATTAATTATATATATAGAACTCGTAATTATTATAAAATAAAGTTTTACTTAAGAATTTGAATGTAGTAAACGGTAGTGACATCTGTTATTGTGATTCATCACCAAAACTGGGCTTACGATTAATTGTAAAAGTTTCGTAATCTCTTTGGTAAAAGTTATCATAAACTTTTATTAACTAAAGATTTTTAAATTTAGGAAACTATCATGAAATCAACTATTCTATAATGACCTGTATTATTTGATTATTATATGATATGACATATTTGTTGGCCAATGTCTTAACAACTTTGACATTCAATAGATGGCGAGCTATCCAAAAACAGGTGAGACACAGTTGGTATCACTCTGAGACTGGTAAACCACCACTAGTCAAAAGCGTTATTTAATCTTTCACTCAAAAACTTGCATTAATTAATTGAGTTTAAATCAAAAAAATAAACTTAAAATTGATTATTTTGGCAAGTATTGATTCTATGTTTTTATGCGTAAGAAAATAATAATTTTTTCAAATAAAACTTTTAATCTTATAAGAAAATACTGTTTGAGGAATGAAACAGTTGTAGAAAACGGTAAAACGTGACCCAAAATACAAGACAGCTCATTATCTCTCACGTCATTACATTATACATATATTTAGATCCAATTTTTAGTTCAAAATTGAAACTTTTATTTAGTTTTTAACTATAGCCTATTGTATACTGAGTCTATTCATTATTTTTATTTTTATTAAAACTGTAATTGTGTTCTATTAGTCAGTGTTTGTTTCGATTCAGTCGTAATGTTCAGTGTATTATAAATAAGTTTCAAAAGTGATTCACTTCATTACCCATTATTGGGAATCTCCTATTTTGTAGAGCGAGGTATCGGGTCTAGAGACTCGAGTCTCGCCCGACAATTACCATTCCGGGTCGAGCCCGACGAGAACCTCGAGACTCGTTCGGGTCTCGAAATGGATTTCTATAGCTTTGATCCTTGTATTTGGTAGTTATTTCAGGAAAAATATTATGTTTTATTTAATTTTTAAAGTTTTAAAAATTATTTTTAATGTTTTTGAAAAATCGACAATTCCGAGAGGTAGTCGAGACCCGACCGAAACTCGACCGAAACTCGAGTCTCGAGGCAAGAAAAAACTCTCGGGTTTGATTTCTCGAAAATACCGACCTCTACTATTTTGGGATCAATACTCTCACCACTTTTTGAGTTCCGCACTTGAGTTGCGAAAAACAAAAGAATCTATTTTTCAATTTTATCCAGAATAATATCTGAAAATGATTTGAAAATAGCTTGAACTTTGGTTTGAAACAAATTTGATAATAATGTTAACAACGTCTGGGATGATTCATTAAAACTATGTTAAATGTTTAATTAGCTGAAAAGCGGCCACTTTGTGAGCAACAATTAATTTATAAACAATACCCTTTAGACTCATGAAAACCACTTATGAAAAAGACTTGCAAATCAACTGAGAAATTAAACTGTTGTACCGAATATTAAGTATGTAAATGACAAAACTTAGAAGTATTAGAAGTCTATTGTCATCATCTAGAAGTCATCATTTCTATTGTGATCCAAAATCGGTTTACATAATGCCTTTTGAATGATCGAAATGATCTATTTGTTTGATTTCGTTGAACTCTTTCACGTATCTCTCAGTCATTTGATTTTTTTCAGACATAATCAATAGCTCATAAAATTATAATAAGAATTGAAATAATGAAAATTTGAACAAACTTTGCATTTTTAAAGCTCGAGTGTTATAAAAATAGAATTGTATTTTACAACTATGAAGTCCTTAATTAACGTAATAATTATGAAATGCATAATTTGCAGATTTCACATAATAAAGTCATTTAAAAACTCATTAACTTCTCCACCACAAGTTGTAATAGAGTCTGGTTTTCTGTTTTCACAGTTCGAGATCTTAGATAAATATTATTCAACTTTTTCAACTACTTCTTGAAATTTAACAAGAATTTATATTTGATTCTTGAAACATGAACTACTAATCAATAAAACCCATTTACTCAATGCTAATTGATCTTGAAAATTATGCAGAACTTGAAGAGTCGGCACTTTCATGCTTTTAATTAAAGAGTCACTCAATTTTCTAATCTGTGTATTATAGAGGGCATAAAAATCCTTTTCAACTCAATTAATAATAAGTTTTAGACACGATCGCAATTTCAAAGAACGAGACGCTTTAATTGTTTGTTGACTATTCATTTGGTGTCAACCAATTCAGGCATAACAATACAATTCATTTTTCATGTCATTTTCTCCAGCATTTTTCATTTGAACTCTTTTTATTCAGTGAAAATTCATGTAAAATGTCTAAGATTTGAATTTTGTAGAAAAATAAATTCATTTTCAATTGATTGTAATATTTCTTTAAACTTTATGACTTAACACTTGGAAAAAATGAATTTTAACTGAATATGATGTAAACTATATAATGCCTAAATATTCCTCAGTTCATAAGCTCTAATAGTCAGTGATAGCTCTGATTTTCATCTTCAGCTTTAGGCTGAGACGAGGCAACTTTGTGTTTGAGTTAACCCAAATCAGGCATAAAATACTTTTTTAGCATCAATTAAAATTGAAGATAAGTGTTTATCTTCCGTATTCAATAGATAGTTACTTTCAGTTTTAAGATATAAAGAGTTTTCTGTGGTATTATTGATGCAAAATTTGTCATCCCTTACAATCTACAAAACACGATTGAATTCATTTTAACACCAAAACTGAAAATAAATTTCAGTTTCATTATCGATTGAGATAATGTAGTCAACGATGCATTCATTTGAAAGATTTTTTGCTGACAAGTATAGAACCAGATATGAAATTTTGTAGATTGTTATACCAATTAGTTTTTCGAAACCCTTATCAGCGAATTTACTTGTGTAAACCTAAATAATATGGGACTCATTTACATATGTTGTTTGTTGTTTGCAAAAATCTTTTACCAAAGTTTAGGTTCAATTTAAGATCAAATTTATTTTATAGCCGTTTAACATCCAAATAAAAACGCGTTCATTAAAAGATTCAATAGAAGAATGCATTTTAGAGAGTGGTGTTAAATGGAAAGCATACAAACTTATATTATTGGACGCACACTATTATTATAGTAAAATGAAGGACTAATCAATTTATAAATGCATGAAATATACGCTTTCATATTTCATTTCATGATTCAATTGATGAACAATTAAGAGTTTTAAAAAGAACTTCATTCAATGGTAAATAACTAATAGTTTCCGATTTGACTACACCTCTCCCATAATGTCAATGAAAGTTCTGTATGAATGCATGCAAACTATCAAATATGACTTTAACTTTGAGGTATAATATAAATTGTTGTGTGAATAACCTTTAGTCTTAAGTAAAACTATTGATTTTTCACAGATATAATTGAAAAACCTTTGATAGTCAAGAGTAAATGATGAAATCTTTCTTAAGGTATATCTAATCATGACTTCATACATGTTTGATTTTTGAGTCAAAGCTAAGTTACTGACATTAATAAAAATCGATAAATTAAAAAGATGGCCTTATCTTACTTTTTCTAAAAAATTGTATGCATTGTTTGCATAAAACTAAAAGGTTTATTAGCCTCTTCATAAAGCTTATTACACATATTTAATATATAATTGTTGTGTTGATATCCATAACTTTAGTTCAAAGAAAAGCGCAGATATCACTAGACAAATAGTGTGAAACAATAATTATGAGCTTATTTCTCACATAAGCTTATGATAAAAAAGAGAAATATCTGTAATAACCTCGAAAGTTCTCATATTAAAGCTTTTCACTGCAAGACTGGCAGTACTGCTCCTATTTTTAGCTATTAAAATGTTAAAAAAGGAAAAATACATAGTTATTAACTATAATAAAAGATATTTGTAATGAAAGTCACTAAAATTGTTGTAGAATTTAGAATTAGAAGATAAAACTTTCTAATTATTTGCTATTATTAAACTTAATTGGTATTCATGTGAATATAAGTTAAAATTAGTTTTCGCACTTTTAATGACAAGTTTTTAATCAAAACTCAAATTCATAGTGAAAGTCAATGCTCACTATTGTTATTAAAAATAAAGGTATACTTAAAAATATAAAAAATATACTTTTAAGGTAAATGAACTTCAATTTTCTCTCTTATTAAGCAATATTTTCCATAAAACAAAACTTTTGTTTTTCTTACATTTCAAATATAGTTATGTTTAAGAAAAGCTAATATTCTATCACTTAATACACATGATCTAGTTTTGAACTATCGATAGAAATATAAGTCACGTAAAATTGATCCATAATATGATTTTTCTTCTTTAATAGAGCTTTGCACTATCAGTAATGAAATCAAGTGAGAAAATAAGTTAAATGTTTTTAATAGAAATGCGATTTTTTTGTTTTACGAAAAAGTTTTTCATCTACAAAGTCTTTGCATATCTGAAACTTGAAGCTTGTCTGCTGTCATCTAAAAGTAGAGCAGATAAGGAGAGCCACTTAATTAATAAACATTAATTCAATGAATCTTTTGAATGAGAATTTCTTTCTTAACGAAACAATTATGATGAACCACATAATTAAACTGATCTAATAATAAGTTAATTTATGTAAAATATAGGGAACAAATTTCATTGTAATTTAAATCTTGAACTCGTTTCTAATTCAATTCAAATAAAGTTTCTTAAGCTTTTATTTAATTTAATTTCTTAAATCAATTTTTAAATGCTTATGAAATAGAGAATAACTGATGTTTGATTGAAGCTTAAGGCGATTGTATAATAATGAATAATAATTTGGTTGCGAAATATCATTAAAAATCGAGTTCTGACAATCAATCTTGAGCTCAAGTTCAAGACTAATCTCTTAACAAATAATTCATCCCAAAAAATAACCGCATTTGAAGCAAAGGGTGTATCAGAATAAAAATACGACCAATTTTTATATTTTTTTCTCAATAAACCAAAGTTTGTCTACTAATTGAAATGAGAATTTGATTTAACAAGTCTTATGATAAGGATTGAGTACAAGAAGAAGAATAATTCATTTAATGTGTTAACTGCAACTTCAACATCGTTTGCAAATATTATCCATCAAAAAGATTAAGCTTTAAGGTCTCATTATTTCATTTTTAAACTTGATGTCTGAATAGTCTTTAATACTGTTTATACATGTTTTATATGCTTAAACATAAAGCTTATGACTAAAAAAGCTTTATGTTTAAGCATATAAAACATGTATAAACAGTATTAAAGTCTATTCAAACATCAAGTTTAAGGACGAATAGTAATAGTAATTCAAGTGTAACATTCATATTCATCAAGGCGTGGCTGGTACTAAAGTCACTTAGACATGAAGAAGAATATTATCTCGAGAAATACACTCTAAGAGCTTATATCAAAATGGTTTTTAATGTTAAGCCCAAAACAGCGTTAAGAATGGAAATTAGTTCAGTGAGCAGAGAAGGAGGTGACGACTCGATCCCACTATTTAAATGTGAGCAACATTTTTTCGAGACTTCATTATTAGAAAAAAACTTTTTCAACTTTAAATGTTGTTCAACTGTTTTGTGATGAACTCTCTGTAAACTTTGCTACTTATCGAAAACGTTTTTCGAAATTGTCGTCTTATATCTCATATATTATTTTGGATATCATTTAAATTGTTATTATTCTGAAGCTTATTATTGATCGAAAAGTTTGATATAATAAAAATAAGCAATTTTTCTAATCAAGTAAAAATGAAATCCAAACACTTTTTGATGGTTGCGTTTTGCGCCTTATGTCACATTGACTTATTGAGAGCTCAAAGTTCTAATTCAACAACTGGTGGATTTATGTCTCATGTCAATTCATGGATATCTCGACTTCGCGGTCATCAAAATAACAATAATCAAAATAATAATAGTGACAAAAATAAGGAATCCGATACTAAAAGTAATCAACAGAGTCAACCGAGTCGACCTATTCCATTTCCAGGAATGATGCCCTACCCCGTAATGCCCAGTCTTTATGGCCCAATGGCACCGATGGCAATGCCTTTCGCCCCAAGACCTATGCCGGGGTCTGGTTTCACGCCTGCAATGACTTTTGGATCATTAGCTGCTGGATCTAGTATGGGCCCCACTATGGGTCAGAGTATGGGTCCAGGTATGGGACAAAGTATGGCAGCATCAATGCAAATGAGTCCAAGTATTGGTGCCACTTTTGGACAATTGAGTCCATCTTATACTTCAGCTTCACATATGATGCCGTAAGTCATGGATTAGTATATCATATACTTTATAATATTTTTAATATCAAAAATCAACTTAATTTTTTGATTCGTTTGAATTTTTGGGTTTGAGTTAATGATTTTCTTTAATTGAATGGATAGACTAGAGATTTGATAATATAAAAGTGCTTATGTTGGCAAAAATGCAGGTTTACTCAAAGGTTATGTTCAAAGCTATGCAAACAAACAAAATTAATGACATTTAAATGATATTTTTTAAAACTTTAATGAATCTTTGTTTCATATCATTCAAATCTTTTAAAAAACAAAATGTTTGATAACGATTTAAGTGCATTTATGTTTATGACATTAATTATATAGAAAACCAACTAAAAAGCTTGACATTCAAATGATATGTCTTTCAAACCATAAAAATAGTGACAGTGATGTCTAGAATAACTTATTTGTCATAAACTTTGTTCTATATTCTTTTAGCTTAATAGTTAAATCATAGTCTTAATGTTGTCAAAAAAATTATTGATCACTTTGAATGAGCCTTAAAATATAAGCTGATATTGAAGTGAAAACTGATTAGAAATGAGATTTTCAATTCAAATGCATGATAAGTATAGAATTATAATTGTATAATAAATTTTAAAATGAGATTTTTTGCATATCTAAGAGGTATTTTGAATATCATCATTGAAGATAACAACTAAAGTATTCATTTTCGGGAGTTCTCAATTTGACATGAGCTTAAGAAATTAGCCGGAATGAGGCCATTAAGTCCTTAAAGTATTATGTTTTGAGTCTTCAAATTTCGGAATTCAATTTTTGCTCACAGATTCCCGACTCTACTATTTCGGATATCTTACAGACTCATCAAAATTAAATTAATAAATATTTAATACTTTTAACTTTCAAAATTCAAATACAAGTTTTTAAGTTTAAAATTTTTTTGAATCACCGAAGTTGAGCTCAAGTAATTAGCATTAATTTTTGAACTACATGTCAAATTGATAGAATCTGCTCTATTTTTCAAAACCCTTTCAAAACGTGAGAATAACCCTAAAGTTTAATTTAAACTCTAATTAGAACTCACTCAATGTTTCCCTATTTATACAATTTATGTCAAAATAGATTCATGAATATTTTGATTCTTTTTCGGTCTAAATCATGAGGCTTTAAATTGATTTTGTTAACCTATTATCAGCTTTTCCTAATTTGATAGTTCATTAAATAATTATTGCATTGATTACAGCGATCTGAATATTTTAAGATTCTCTCTCTCTCTCTCTCTCTCTCTCTCTCTCTCTCTCTCTCTCTCTCTCTCTCTCTCCTTCTTTAGGTTGATATATTGTAAGAACTGTGAGAAAATATTTCAACAAAATTATAAATAGAAAACTTTGTTTCAAATTTTCTCAATAATTGCAATTTTCTATAAAGACATGCAATTATTAAGAAAATTTGAAAACTAAAACTTCTCAGTACAACTGAGCAATAAAGTTCTTTGAATATCAACGTAATTTGAAGTCAAAATAAAACATGTTTTAGAAGTTTAATACATAGTAGTGTTTTTTGGATTATTTATTTATTCTTTAAATTTATTGAGCGAATAAAGCATATCTTGAGTATTTGTTGAGATAAGTTTGTATAGGCTTTTGGTTAGGGCTACAAAATCTCTCACATAAGTTGTTAATTTGCTCACAATTGCTCACATTTTTTTGAACTGAAAGTAGTAAAAACTCTCAGATTCTTGAAATATCTTATATCGTTCGTCATTCCAAAGCCTCGTTTAATCATAAAATACAGAATACTGTTCTTGAAGTACAGTATTTCAGTTTTATGGGCTACTATTGAAAAACTCAATGAATTTTATCAAAGAAAATAATTGATTAAACACTAGTTTTTCTGATGGGAAAATTAGGAATTCGTGATCTATTAAAGAATCGCGTAATTTAGAGCATGAAGTGATTCCTTTCGGACAAAAATTAATGAGAAATTTTCATAAGAAGTAAATTGAGTTGAAAGTCTTGAAATAATTAGTATTTGAAATATTTTGAAAATTTTGAAACTTAATAATTATCTTGAAATTAGGGTTCATCATAATTACCACGATTCGAGTCATGACTATCCAGTAGGTTATGGCATAGGAAGCACGTATGGAAATAGTTATAGTGGCCTGAGTGGTAGTTTGAGTGGTAATTACGGCAGTTTGAGTGGTGGACACTCTGTCGATCATCAAATGGGTGACAACACTTACAATGGAGAACAGTCTGAACCCAATAATAGTGACGAATACTCGGGATATAATCGATAGAATCATCATTAATTAGGCGACTATTTAGAAATAGGTTGTAAAAAATTATGAGTCTAGCCATAAGAAAATGTGTGTTTCACAATCGAAATGCTTATTCAATGTTTGGTTATTCGATCATTATTTTGTATGTGATCTCGTTTTTTCAAGTGAAAATTTATTGTGTTTCTAAAAAGAAAAAAAATCTATCGTCTTGTGAACTCTGTATATTTTAAAAAAAGCTGTTTATGTGCTGCAAATTGTTTGTTAACCCATCCATACCTTCACTATAAGAAGAGTTACTGTAAATATGCGTTTTTCGCGAATGTACCTCAAATTTGAAATATTCTGTTGGACTTAATTTTTAAAATTTTTGGCGCCATAGCATAGCGATTCATTTTCTGACTTCTTAAGCCATTCTTTGCTATTTCTTTGGGTTCATTATCATTTTGACTTTAAAAAGGTAAAAATGTGTGTCATTGTCACTATGTTTTAAGCCGTTATACAAAATATACAAATCAAGTAATGCATGGCTGACCCTCAAGAGCGTGCATCAAAGTCATCGTCACCACACCTGTCAGCAATCAATCATAAAATCTCTTTCTCAGATTATATGAATGAGACTTACATTAATCTCTTTCCAACTCTTACTAATAGTTTTAAATCTGGTTTTACTCGTGGTTTTAGTAATTTATTGTATTGTAAATAATTGTTTAGTTTCAATAATTGTTATGTAACCGTATGTGCATTCCATAAAACTTTTATTGTTATAATTTCTTTTGACGACTCAATTATAATTATATCTTTAATTGTTTTGTATTTTTTATTTTTATCATCAATTTTGTAAATTAACTTTTTTATGTGTCAGACGTTTTCTTCGTTGCCCTCATTTTCTTCTCTGCCTTTCTTTTATTATGGTTGTTATGAATCGTTTTGAAAAGTAATTCAATCAATTGGTAATAAATGGTTTATACACACGACTGATTATCACTTAATACACTTCAAATGATTTATCATTCATTCTTGTCATGAAATAAAAAGCGGCCTTCAATTCACTAAACACTTTAAATAACTTTAATATTCATGAAAAAATGATACGCTTTGATGTTTACTTGTAATGAATTTTAAAAAATAAAATTTATGTACTTTTTTAATGAATCAATTTGACTAACGATTATTTAGAGATCATAATAAATCTAAAAACTTCTTCTCAAAACTTAGTGTAATTCATTTTATTCTTAAAATATGGAATAAAAAGTTAAGTCAACACCTATTTTAATCTTTTCAACACTTATTCAATTTGAATCATTGAAATATGTCCTAAATAAGGTTCATATAACTTTTTATCATGTTTTAGCTTTAATTTTTATTCTTATGGAATCAAAATCAAAATCATTTTCAATACTTCTTAAGTGGTGCAAAAACTAGCCAATTATTCTTAAAACGAGTTAAAATTAAAACTTGAGACTCAATTTTTAAAAGAATTTGTAAAGAAAAAATATGATCTACACTTTTAAACACAATTATTTGATTGCTTCAAAGATTTGATGAAATTTCTATTCTTTTAGGAATTTATAACCCGGAGATGTTGTTGGAAATTACCTGAAATTATCTCAAAATCAAAAATTTATTCTTTTATATAACAAAGTTTAGAAAAATACGTCAATAAAAGCGCAAAATTGTTTGAATACCTGTACAGTAAGCATAGAAATACGATGTCTTATGAATGTTAGAAATGAATAGTCTTATCAAAACTAAGCTTAAATTAATATTCATGGTATTTCTGTGCTGACTGTATGTCTTGAAGCAAATAAAGTTATAACTTTGTTTACAAAACTTTTGATTTCTAGTACAGGTATTATTTATATGATATTTGTTAGGAACGTTTCATTTTCCCCGAGCCCGAGAGCCAGTGTTTGATATGAATTAAGAATTATATATGAAAAAATTCAAATAATGAGATTGCTTTTATACACATATGAATAGTTTAAACATATAAACTAAACACTCCACGGTTTTTTGGATCTTTAAATAATTAGAAAACTTTTGAACCGCTTTTTACATATAAAATGCACATGCTAAAACGCTAGACCACATGCTATAATCATCGAGCTTGAGCACCGAATGTGCTTATCACTGTTGGACAGCAATAAATAGCGATTATATAATTTATTATTAATTGGATTCTTATATAAAGAATCAGTGAAAATGTTTTTCATCGTTCTTTTCAGTATACGTTTACTGTTCACTAGCAATTAGTTATTACTTCTAAAATTCAAGTCAAAAGTTATTCGAAGTGAAGAATGAGTCAAATGATTGTAGTATTGATCATCTTCTCAATGATGGCATTTTACGTGACATCAACAGATCAAAAGGGGTTCAAATGTCGCTACCCTTATGGGACGTTTGGAAATCCTAACGATTGCAACACTTATTGGCGTTGCATTAATAATAGACCAAATCTGGTGCGCTGTTGGCCTCACACTCAATGGAGTGATGGTAAACATCGATGTGTCCCTATATTTATGGCTAACTGTAAAAATAAATGAAACAATTTGTTTCTTATTTTTCAAATATATTAATCCTCAAATCATTCTTTTCTTCACTTAATTTTCATGTAGTTTTAGTAAAAATCAGTTAAATATGTATTGAAATTCAATAATTTTATAATTTTTTATTCTTCAACTTTTTAACAGATTTAATACAAAACTCAATATAAATAATTACGTAATTATTAGCTTATTATAATTCATATTTTATAACTTTTAATTTGAAATAAGTTTTAATCTCTCAATAATCTCATGAAATTCCAGATTAAGAAAATGTTGTCTTGAAGTTTCTGATGAAACTTTTTCAATAATAAGAGTTTAAAACAATTTAAAATTGTTTCGATCGAAAAGTTTTTGTAGTAGTGTTTGAATTATTTTTCTTGGATTGACTCGGATTTGCATTCAAATAAATAATTTGTGACTTTGTTTTCCTGCCTATAATTATAGATAAGTTACGATTATTTGAGAAATTTTGAGAACACACTTACGATAAATCATTATTAGCCCTAAAACAATGATAGTTAGCAGTAATATGAGTCCAATAACCGAAATAAAAGCCCATATCATTGGTTTTTCTTCTTCTTTTGTTTCTTCTGCGATTGGGTTCTGAGTTGTAGTTAAGGTTTCAGTTGAGGTTATCATTTCCTGAGGCATTGTAACAGTTTCTGTCAGACTGTCTAATGAAGTACGAGTTATGGCTTCAGCTTCATTTGCATCCACTTGTGAAGCATTCGTTGTCATCACTTCTGAAGCATTTGTTGTCATCACTTCTGAAGCATTTGTTGTCATCACTTCTGAAGCATTTGTTGTCATCACTTGTGGAGCATTTGTTGGCATTTGATTTAAACTCGAATTACCGAAACAGTTGAGAAGTTCTTTGATTTGTGACTAATTTAAATGAAACATAATTTAAGTGATAGATATTGTGAAATTAACTCATTAACAATTCATTGAACTGTTTGTAAAACTTCTCAAATTTACTATTTTATTGAAAGAGACATTCGCTTCACTCCAGTTGAATTCGTAAACAATATTCTTCTTATTCATGCCAAACACTCTTCCATTAACATCAAACATACCGCGAAACCCCAGTTTCGAGATTTCAACCCAATTCTTAGCCCATTCGCCACTCTTTTCGAGTTTGCGTGACATTAAATGATACTTTGAATCACTATTACTAGAAGTGTCATAAACAGAAACGTATAACTCATTCCTGGAAACCACAAAAACACTAGACTCGTAGTATAAATCTCCGGGCAGTGAAACCCAAAAATTTCCTGTGAGTGTTCCGCTTGAGCTTAAGTCCCATACAATTTTAGTCTCATTTACTCTATTCAATAAGCCATTTGAGTCCATACTATACGCCAAATACCCATATTTTCTCGAACCCGTCTCTTGTTTTTTCTGTCCGATTGCTATCACTATATTCCTGGCTTTGTCTATGGCTTCACAATAAACTTGACTCTCTTCAGAACCACATTCTTCAAAAGGGAATCCGAAGACGGTGTCGACCCATTCGAATGAGTCTAAATATATTGAAATTGATAAAAAACTGGAATTCAAATGACATATAAGGCCAAAAAGGGCTTACTTTCTCCATAAACTTGGCTTAAACTGAATTTTTGATCAAGAACTTGGTTGATATCACTATTAAAACGCCAAATAGCGGACGCGCCCTGACCTACAAATACATTGCGACCGAGACTATACGCTTGAAATACATCTCGAGTTGAACTACAATATTGTCCAATAGTGACATCGGTTGCAAATAAAACATTTATCAACAATAAACTAAAGGTTCTCAACATTTTTGAAAAATATTTTTCTTTTAAGACTTTATAACAAATGGAAATATTTTCTCAATACAAATAATAACAAATTGATGAAACACGCGATTAAGACTTTTTCCATAAGTAAAGCCTCATAATAAGGGAAAGAAGTGATCACAAGTGATTTTTGTGATAGAAAGTTATTTAGACTTCTGGCAAATAACTGAATGATATAATTGTTGAAATGGGTGGAGAAAACAATGATGAGTTGAGAACTGTTCAATTGTTTTTAC
>JAQFZT010001085.1:0-17418 GCA_034696325.1 Camisiidae sp.
TTGTTTTAAGGTTAATATTTCTTAAACATGAAAATATATTTTATACGAGGCTTGAGAAACATATTTATGGAATTATTGATTTTTCCAAAGATTTTCCTATCAATAAAGTCTTATCAATGATTCATTCATTTACAAAATAAAATATATAAACTAATGGCCACTCATTTAATGGTGTTATTGAGTTAAATGAGAGGCCATTATTATATATATTTTACGTGTATATTTAGCTGTAAAGATCTATTTCTCTTTAATAGTTTTTCTGCGAATTTAAATATAAGAGGATTGAAAATCTTAATTCAAATTTTTCAAATTCCAACTTATCCTCTAAGAAAAATCAATTAATTCTTTATATAATATTTCTCAAGCATTGGTATAAACAAAATGAACAGAAGTTTACTGATTTTCGAGAAAGAATGTGTGACTACATTCCTCATAAGTTAAATCCTTTGAAAAATTGGAATCATTATGAAAATACTTAAATTCAAAAACAACAAGTAATTTCTATAAGTTATTACTTGATTCCCAAATCTTTCATTTTTAAAAAGCGAGACGAAAATACATATAAAGAAATTCTAGAGTATTAAGGATGAGTTGAAGAGTAATAAATCGATTTTTGCTGTGATTTGTGAGGAAAAACTATACTTATCCTTAATAATACATTCAAGTGAGTGCTTTTGTCTACAATAAAACTACTATTAGTGGCGGTGAGAAAGCGTCTTATTTGCAGTGATCAATATTAGACGAGAACTGAGAACATGTTTTGAGTCATGATCCAAAAATTTAACTCTCGTAACTCATTCACCATTTTCTATAGAATCAATAAATGTTATAATATTGCAATTAATCATACGAACAAACGCTGCTTTCATCTTTTATAAAGAAGCCATTTTTCAACAAATTTAATTACCGAAAAAACTTTCTTTAATAATTCAACTTTTATTATTCAAATCTTTGGCACTCATTATTTCAAGTGAAAAGTTTTACTCAAGTCGAAAGTTGGAAATAATTATTCTAAAGTAAGAAAAATTGGAAAAACTATTCTCGAGAAGCTTTGATAATGGGCTGGATTTTTAACTTTATGCATAACTTATTTGGTTTGAATAATAACGAAAAAAGTAAAGCCTTGAAGAACTGAAGTGAACAAATTGAGTAGTGAGTAGAGAAGGAGTAATGCCACGAAAATGCCAGAAGCAGTGATACGGCTGCGACACTTTCACCTAACAGTATTACAAGTGATAATCAGCAGGGAATAAGAGCACAGCAATCACATGTCCTCTTTGTTTGTTCTCACACTACTTTTTCTGTGGGATTTATTCACGGTTTCCATATTTGGAAGCCTTTTGAAAGATCCTTTACCATCGACTTGGATTTTTGTTCTCAATTCTGTATTGCAGAATGTGATAGAAGGTGATAAGGGAATTGAAAATTATTGCCTGTTCTTTCAGTTAATCTTTTTGTATTAAAGCTCAAGAAGATATAGAGAATGTAGAAAAAGATGACTAAAGTAGAGAAAAAAGATGTACTCAACGTTTTGAGCCAAACTAAGTTATAGAAGGCAACAAACAATAAGACATTACTTAATAGTTAATTCAGGTAATGATATTGTAAATAAAATAACTGCAAAAAACTAATCTTTGTAAAAGAGTGAATAGATATGTCATGAATTGAATGATTGATATTGTTTGCTAACTCTTAAAAAGCGTGAAATAAATAGCAAATAGTGCACCAGTACTACTGTATCCGCTTTATGGACCAACTGTGAGCTTAAACTAAAGAGATTGTTATGTTTATAGTTCAAAATCTATGGTTAAAGTTATGGGTAAAGGCATTGTGCCAGAAAAAACTTGAGACCCCATTTAAAATATCATTATTGATGATTGAAGTTTAAGAGCTAAGTTATGTTTCTTTTCTGTTTCTTTCAAACTACAACATTTTACATTTTATAATTCAAAAGTTATAGAGTCAGCGCTCAAATTTCATTCTAAACACTTTACAACTTCAGAAAAATGATTTATTTGAATAACAAATCTTAAGATTAGCGATCAATAAGACTCATGTATCCAAAAGCCAATCATAATAATTAAATAGTGAATGGATTGTGGAATTGGACTCGATATTTATTGGGAAAACTATTATCTCTCTGCATCGCTGGTCATTCAGTTATCTTTTCTGGATTCACAGTAAGCATCTATTACTTCGGGACATAGCAAAGCATTTTTCATTTACTGCACAAATGATTTTCTGTGGCAATGAATTGCGGTAAAAGCCCAATAGAGAAGTAAATACACAGAAAGAGAACTTTGGAAATAATACAACAAGAAAGGGAATAAGTGATAGTGATATTGGCTTTATTTCATTTGACTTATGCATACAGTTATTATTCTCCATGGAGTTTATCCATAAAAAATTATTGTACTAAAGCGTGTGTTAAGCAGAATAGAAACAGTAGTTAATATTCTTTTATATTGGCCGACATATACTATGGGTTAATCTCATGAGAGTTTTGCAATACAGATGACTTACCAAATGAATTTGAATTAACTATAGTTAATGCGTTTTTTGGTCATTCTTCTAATAACATATTATCACTAATATGTTATTACTTATTATTAGTGGTCTCTTAATTTACATTATATTCTAAAAGTAAGGCATCACTTAATGCAACAATTTTCAAGTCGAGTTAAGCTCTCAGTCTATTCTTAAAAATTTCATTATCCTATCTTTGAATTAATGAAAATTCAAATTTAAATCATTAAGTAAACGATTTTTTGACTCAAAAAAGAGAGGTTTTTTGCATGAAATAAATTCGAGTTGAGAACTAATGGTACTATACATTAATTAAATCAACTTCTTTTTTATATCGATTTCAATTAAACTGCAATTCACAAAATAATGCTTTGAAAGTGTTTAGTTGAATGAAATACTATAAACACTATACTGTATATTATTGAAGTGATTAGTTTTGAGCTAAATTGTTATTTCTTCGTGCGATACTTCACAAACATTAAATAAAGTATTATTACTTATAGTTTGAGCACATTATTAATTGAGAAAAAGATTCTTTATAATCGAGCTGTCAGTGAGCCTTTACAAAGAATGTGAAACTCACTCATCAGTTGTCAGTCTAACTCATTCCTTAATTGGAAGTGCAAACCATTTAAATAGAAAAAAGACCCACTTTTGAGTAGAGAAATTATATTACTGTGAATTGTAAGAAAGTATCATTTCGGTTGTTGAGAAACTCTTCAATTGAGAGTTTAGTTTTTTTAGTCGAGTAATAAAACTGAACTCAGTATAAGTTTTAACATTAAAGAAAACAGATTAATTTCATAAACTTTCCAACGAAGGGAATGATAACGAAGCTTCAAGCTTTAACGCATGAACTGAAGTGCGTGACCTCTGCACTAAATATTATTATAGAAAGAATTGCAGTAGAGAGTATTCTGTAAACTTTCATTTCAACCTTTTTGACATTTATTAATAATCTAATAATCATTAGCATATTCAAAGTTTGGCACTTATTATTATGAAAATTAAAAATATTTCTCAATTCATATAAAAATGATTTGAATGTTTCATGTCCAGAGTACAGGTCCAGAAACATGAAGAGTGCATAGCTATCGAAAACAAGTGATGAAGAGCTGGATATTATGCTTAACGGGTTGGAATTTCTAAGATCTTCATATAAATACATGTGCATTTACTACACTAGAGTTTGTTTTTATAGGAATTCAAGTAAAATTATGAATAGATACATCCCTCCTGCACCACTTCGCCAGCTGCTATGCACTCTTTATGATTCTAGACCTGTACAGATTTAGATATTTGATAGTGAGAACACATCATTTTATTTTGATAAAGGTATAGATTTCATACAAAATAATTGTTCAATGTTTCAATTGAAATTAGTTCAGCACAATTATTCAATCTTTTTATGGTTAGTTAGTATTCAAAAGGTATCATTTTTAAAATATAAACTACATTCAGATAAACCTTTGGTTTTTAACATTTTATCAAAAATAATTAATACTAAAACTGTATAAAGCATTTTAATCCTTTCTCATATTGGTATTGTGAGTGGGACTTAATTCAAAGAATTAAAGTAATAGTTTTGTTGGAAGAATTTTCAGTGTAATATTAGACTTATGAACGCAAAAGAATGAGTATTAATTCAATTGAATCGGAAATATTTACTCAATTATTAATCGATGCTGGCTCGCAATACTCAAATCAAACAAAAATGACAAATATCTTCATGAATTATACAAAAATATTACAACTTACTTAGAATACTAGAACCTTATCAGAATAATCAGTTCAAAATAAAATATAAGATTCAATATGTATCTGCCGTTCGTGTAGTGGTTAACACGCCTGACATGTAATCGGGAGACACAGGTTCAATATCTGTCCGTTCGGTAAACATTTTGAATCGTAATTTTAAAAAAATACTAGAACTTTTTGTTAGAATTTTAATGCCATAAAAAATCAAATATTCAACAATAAAATTGATAAAGGAAACGCTTTGTTTTATTTGGATCTGATCGGATGTGATCACCCTATTTTCTCTACTATTTTATAATAAGAACCAAAATTTTGTAAAACCAAACCATAGGCTCTATTCAATAGCCGACGTATTCAAAATTCGTAATCATACGCATTATATCGAAAACAATGTGTTTCATGTAGTCGAGTAGAGAAATTTTTCCAAATGTATTTTAGGAATTAAACTATAAATTCAATTCAAATGGAGTAATAATTAAGGCTTAATTGCTTTAAATGAAAAAATATATTAGATTTACAGTGAAATTATAACTTACTATAAATTATGACAATGAGCTCAATTTAATGCTGACTAACAGTAGTAAAAGTATATTTCCAACATTATTATCTAATCTCTTTTTAATGAACTTACGTTTAAGGATTCCTTTCATTTTCTAGCATTAGAATTCTGAATGCATCCAATGTTCTCAATCCGACAGATTTTAGTGATAAGTTACAAAAGATAACTTTGAAAATCGTACAATTTTTTATTTTGTTTAAAAACTCAACAATACAGCCATGCGGGGAGTCCTGACTTTCCTGACAGCAATTCTTCCCTCCATATGATGTGTATGCAAAACGAATTGCTGTTTTAATTAATGAAGTTTCTAATGAAATGTGCACTAACTTTAAGATAAGGAATTAATTCAAAGATCACACAAAAAGAACTATTAATTAAGAAAAACTTGTAAAATATTCAAGACAAAAGTTGAAAAGCAATTAAAACCATGAAATAATCTTTGAAGTATTTGATTTCGTGTCTCTGAATATAAATTTAAATATTTGATAACTAAGGATAAGCTTGAGTGAGAGCTGAGAAGAGCACAATTAGTTATACAAAAATTTTGTAGCTTCCATACAATTAATGTCACTAATATAGTGAATATTGCGTGACTCGTTAAATAAATGCTACCTTTTGTTACTTAATCAAACAGCACTCTTTGCCTAATCAGTTAAAGATGTCATTTTTGGTAATAAAAACATACCATAAAAGAAAGGTTGTCTATCCATATGTCTGTATATCTCACTGCTAATTATAAAAACATGTATAAAACTATGTTAATTAACTTTACTTTATTTATTGGAGTGAAATACTGTCCTGTTCACTGTCTTTTATGTAGTTTCCATGACAATAATGGCTCATTTTCACAATAGAATCCTTAAATTTTCAACTTTTAAACTTGTCAATTATACTCTGATTTGAATTGACTGCATAAATAAATTTATACAGAAATCCTTCTAAATGGGGTCCTGACTTACATCAAATGATACTTTTCTAGATTATAAAATGTATTCGATTGAAGAAAAGTAGAAAAGCTTTAAAAGAAACTGATGTGAATTTCAAATTTTCACAAAACGATCTCAAAGTCATATTTAACTTATTGATAGTCTATAGAGAATAGATAGAAGAAAAAGTATTCGTTGAATAAGGTGTCATTGATTTGTGATGTATTGCTAGTGATTGATGATGGGTTCCACTGTTGCGCAATCATTCATAACTCATAATAAATTAGTTGTGAAGTTGGGCTCAAATATTTGCGTTATTCATATGCATAAATTTCAAAAATTTATAATTCACAGAAAGCTATTTCAATAGTTTATTATTATTTGATTATATATATGAAGAAGAGTTTAAATAAAATATAGGGAGAAATGCCATTCTGTTCACATCAATGTGTTTAATGAAGCGCTCATCTGAAGATAACAACAATAGCTTCGAAACGAGTATTAATACTCATTATAATGATCTGAAGCTCTCTTAAATTTTCCAATAATGTTCTCTTTCTGGAATTACCTTCAAATTTGTTCAATTCGAATAAACTGAATGAGAAATCTTTATTGCAGTACAAAAGCACGAAATGAAGCTTTTAATTTAGAGTTAAGTTATTTTTGAAGAGAAAGTTTAACTTTTACGAGTTTCGAGTGAAGACAATATTAATAGTAAAGTTAATACAGTTTATGACTTTAATGCTTAAGCAGAATATATAACTTTAGTTATATTTGTTTAGAAGTTTTAAATGTTTGTGCGCTTGCATTACAATCACAATTGTAAGGCATAATGGCTTTTATTTCGTTGCAATTCTGAATTATTGAGTAGATTAAAACTTTTCAGAACGTTTAGAATAAGTAATAGTCTAATAGAATATTTCGTAAGTGCAGAGAAAGTGTGCAAACTTTACTTTTCATTAAGATATATTACTTTTCCTACCCTTGACATTACAGTTATGACTTAAACTTGACTCTAACTATTTTCAATCTAATTCATATACACGAACATTAAATGTGCAAATAAGCAATTTTAATGTTCAACTAAAACTAATTCATTGACGTGTTAACTAAATCGCTAATTAATGCATAAATTGCATGAACTTTACGATTAAAACTACAATGCAATTTGAGTGAAGACAAATTCACATTCTTTTGTTAACAATGAGCTAATCTACTAAAATCTGAACTGTTGAAGCGTGACTCCATTAAAGGTTTCATCTCTTATTTGGTTAATACCGAATCACTATATGTACACCGATAATGAAAAAGTATATGAAAAAGTATAAGTGTTGAGTAGGCGAACATACGAACTAGTGATCCCCCGACAACATTTAAAGTCATCTCCTGTACAGAACAGGTACACCAAAATTAATAACCATTTTTTTGGTTGACTAATCCTTCTGTTTAGAACTTACAAATAGACTTATCTTTATATTAAAGTTCAATTGAGATAAGCCATAGATTTCTGACTTAAACTTGACCAGAAAACCTTTATTAGTTTTAGTGTACTAATACATGATAAATCAGAAGTTATGATATAAAAATATTAATGTATTGCATCTCTACTTCTCTACAACACTAGTCTTTACAAAAGCATATGAGCAAATATATGATATATTCGATGTATAGAATATGTTTTTAATGTTATATAAACATCTCTCATTCTAATTCTTGAATGCAGATATATTTTATCCCTTTTGGCTTCAATCATACATTGAGTATATCTTATTTGAGAGCCCGGGAGATTTGGTTTATTATAAATATATTGCATCAATCGATTGCATGAACGAATTCATGACTGATTGATAACCACACTACAGGTAAATATACTTAGTGAATAAGTGCCTCCCACACGCTCACCTTCAAAATTTCTGGTCATCTGTTACACCAGGTATTGGACACCTCCAACCAACTAATTTATTGCTTATCAATAAGAGTCAGCTTTAATATCTAAGGCGCTGTACTGTATAGCCTAACCTTAATTTTCCGAAAAACCTTCAAAATTCGGTCATAAATTCGAAAAAACAGGCAAATACTGAAAATAATGCGGAACAGGATTTTTAGTGTTTTTGAAAGTCTTTAATTTTTCAAGTTAGGAATATTCCAAAACGGATAGAATTTCTTCAGAATTCTACCATCATTTTACCATCAGATATGGAAGTTTTCGATGATTTTAAAATCGGAGAAAATGTTTCAAGCTTTTCAGGGTAAAAGTATAGAGTCAATCGAAAAGTATAATTCAAAAACATCACAAAATACTCATTCATTCATTAAATCTCATTACGATCGCATTATTTTCTATTCTCTGAATATGAGTTTTAAAACTTTAACCAGTTTTATAATAAGATTATCTACAAAAT
Organism: Camisiidae sp.; assembly: GCA_034696325.1. Taxonomy (NCBI): domain Eukaryota; kingdom Metazoa; phylum Arthropoda; class Arachnida; order Sarcoptiformes; family Camisiidae; species Camisiidae sp. The sequence goes on from JAQFZT010001085.1 coordinate 8,172, forward strand.
GTTTGGAAGGTTTTATGAATTGATGTGAATAATCAATATTTTGTAAGTAATAAATATTTCTTTTAAGCCCTTTAGTTATTTTAAGAATCTAAAAACGCATCTTTAATAATAACGATTCAAATGTTGAAATACTGTACAGTGCATTTTTTTATAGGATTGAAGGTATTGCTATTTAATATCAATTATCCTTCAAAAAGTGCACTTCAAAAAATTTTATATTGAATATCTGATTATTTTGATTTATTGTTGAAAATAAAGAAAATATACATAAATAAAGTAAATTAAACAAATAAAAGAAAATGTTCAAATTGTTCTCCTTCAATAGCGATACAATGTTTAATACTGATTTCTCAAGCCATTTTTAAATGTCACGTTCACTATGACCTGTCTTTTGGTCATAGAGCTCAAATTAATCTCTTAATAGAAAGTTTTATCAAAATATTTTCTCTGTTATTATAAAGTCTTTGTTTAATGAGATGCCATGAGAAATAAAAAGAAAATACCAGAAAAATCACTTCTCAGAATCGTTTCACGTGATATGCAAAGACATGAAAATTTTGAACCTATAACAATACTATTGATGAGTTAAGCAATTAATTCTATAACATTTAGATGTTTTAACAACATCTCAATACAGATTTGTTTTGAATTAGGGTATGAATAGAGCGTTCTATAAAAAATACACTGTATATCATATAATAATTTAAATGTAGTGAAACTGTTGACTTTTTCTCAATTGAATGTTATGCTGTACTTTATCTTCTTCATCGGCTGTATAATAGCAGTATTATCTATATATGCATATGTCTCTATACATATATCTCTATATATATCTCAATCCAACCAAATTTGATTTGGAAATCGGAAACATGCATAAAGACTAACTTGTGTATCGAATTAAGTGCTGAAATGACCCCAAGATTTTCATTTATGGAACCCCTGCCGACCATCTATTGCACTCAACTTTATACGATTCACTTTTATTCATGAATGCATGCATTTTTCTTATAATGTAAAATCTGTTCCAAAAAGTTATATATTATTGATTCGGAGAAGTTATATATCATTCATTTCACAACTCATAACCAATACTACTCAATACAAAACTCATTACTATTTAATGCTATTACTCATTAACGTTTAAATTTCGGGGGTTCCTCATGTTTGATCTAAGTTTATCACTGGATTTCCCGGGATCTCTGCATCAATTTTTCGAACTCATTGTAAATCGTATACAAATCTTGATGATTGTGTGTATTTTTTGAGAAAATTCTAAAAGTTTCAAAAATATTATAACAAATATAGACATGAAAATGCTTCTAAAATTATTGTTGAATAACGCTATAAATTTATCATAACTAATGTTGAAAAGCAATTAAAAATGAGAGCTTAGCATTCGTTGATTTCTCTAAAGCAAACCTTCATATTTTGAACTCAACAAAACAAGAATAATGCTTTGAGAGGCTTTAATATTTCAAAAATGAGATAAATGTAATGATAAATCCTATTATATTTCAGTATTAATCTAACGAAACAACAACAAAAAAGTGGACTTCAACTAAAAACTCAGTGAAAACTACAATTTTTGAGCATTGAAGCAAAAAGTTTATTTACAGTCAATGAAGTTAACGTTCAAGTTTTGCGAGTGAGCAAAAAACATCACTTAATATCATCAAAATAATAATTGAAAATTTGTGTTGATTTTCTCAGTCATAATTCTCGTAAAATTTGATTCAATCTTTGATATAAATTTATTTTTATGACTGTATCTTCTATTGTATTTAATAATCGTATTTTTCAAAGAATTATTGAACTAAATGTCAAAATGCGATAAAATATTTAAACTAATTGTCTAAAAGACACCAAAGAATAAATCAAAGCATATAGAAATGATAGCGAGTGTATCATTAGTAGTGAAAATATGAATTATGACAACGATTCCAATTTGACACTGCAATAAAGATAAATAATGAAAAACTCGAACATTCACTATTAAATTGTAATCCGACTAATGGTTATAACTGTATTAAACAGCAAATAAAAGCCAAAGCATGTTATAAGTAATAATTCAAATAAAATTTTATCCTTTCATTAGTTATAATATTTGGAGATTAAGTGCAACACTTACTCAATAATCATATTATAAATGGTTATGAATTAAAAGTTCATCACAGACATTAATTTCCATTATCAATCAAATAAAGATAAATTTATTTCTCATTAATTTATGATAAATTATTAAAGACAAATTTGACTAAGAATTTGATTTAACTTAAATTACAGTTTGATAGCCCACAGCTTTAAACCTGAAAATCGATTGAAGACTTATCTTCAAATTATGCATTATTATAATAAGATTTATATTACGAGTATAAAAACTTAACATGGTCAATAAGTTTGTCTTTTGTTAAATATATTTTGAATTCAGTTATAATTGTGTAATTCTGTCACCTTTAAAGTCATTATAAACATTACTATTTAAGATATAACTTAATCAAGAGTTAATTGATTTGTTAGGGGAGCAAAATTGACTTGAAGTCACAGACGGCTATAGGAGTTCAAATTAAACATCTTTAGGTGTCGGATGTAAGTTATAATGTGTTTTTTTATCATTATTCAATTGAATTCAAACAAAAGCTATAGATTCTATATAATTTCTATTATTTGATTTATTTCTCATTGATTTGTATTTTAAATGATGGCTCAAAGACAACAAATCGTTACATCTGATATATATCAATAAAATTGTCAGAAATAGTTAGTCTGAATTCTTTTGTTGAAAAGTTGACTTTTCCATTGTTTGTGCAGATCAGGCCTGTTATAATGATTCGATTTAGTTCTGTTGAGAGATCCTAACTATAGAGTATCTAAGTGAAGTCCATAACTCATTTGTAGACAATAGTCCGGTCTATATATAGCAAATCTCAAAAGAGTATCTCTACAATGAGGTCTGTATAATGAGTTTTAAAATAGTGTTCAAATATTGTGACAAATTTATCATTAATTTAATTATGTAATTGGGTTTTTGTATTCAGATCTTATAACAATGTTTTAATGGTCATTCGTTTCCATGGTTTTCATTAAAATAGAGTAACTAGAGTTCATTCAATTAAACTCAAAGTAATTAATTAAAACTTCTCTGACCTAAAGTCTGCATCAATTTGATATATTCTGTAATGATTATGCATTTGTTTTCTGACTTCACTGATTATTTGCTTCATTTCCAAAATACTGATGAAATTCGATAATTAAGTATTCAAATTCGGATCATTAAAAATTTTCGGAATAATAAGGCTGTAGTAAAAAACCAATTGAAAGCTCTTTTTTATTATAATAGACTAACAATACTGGGAATCATGATTTAGAGTTAATGGTAAATAAAAAAAAGTCGTTTTGTGACAATCGAAAAACTAATGAATAATTTGAGTTTAGATTTGAGTCAAACAATTTTTGAACGCTAGAAACTCTTTATCTGATGTAATAAAGAGAATGATATCTCAAAAACTTAAGCCTTAAATTTGAGCTAAAAATTTTCATTTACATAATTGGACAATAAATAAAAGGGACTCATTATTCTGATTCAAATAATTTGAAACTATAGATGAAAAGTTTTATATAAGCTTAAGCCTAAACTTCCTAAAGTTAATCGTTGTAAAGAAATTTCACAGAATACGAATGTAACATGTCATTTACCATAGATGGCAAGTATTGTTCTCAACCAACTTTATTAGTCTATTTATCATTTTTAAAGTAAGCGCAACAATAGAAATACGAAGCATTATATCATTAAAAGCTTAAGTAGCAAACAAAGAGAGCATAATTAAAATATTTAATGTGCAAAATTCAATTTTTAGCTCCTATGACGGCAATAAAAATATATCATCTAAGTTTATTTGACTTTAAAAGTAAGGTATTTTGTCATAAGTTTATAACTATTCAGTCAACTTATATTATAAAACCGAACTTTTCTGGCAAATGATTTATGGAAGTTTAGTTGTACACAACTTTCAGGCTTCAAATTTACAAGTGTGTCATATAGTTTATGAGTAGAGTAAGCGATGCTTTTTTGAAAATGTGCAAACATTAGTCTTGATTAATCTGCAAACGTCAACAACTTTTCGTTCGCCAACATTTACTTTAAAATTATTAAAAAAAATTGCTTAAAAGGAAATTTTATGCTTTAAATATGGCCTGAAGTACCAGAGAATTAATATTCAAATAAAGAAAGAGAACAATTACTTTGTAAGTGTGAAAAGCGATTTCTATGAATTTTATGAGAATTTTATTCTGCATATAATGTAGATTTTGAGCTATGAAAGAGGCCCTTGTTTTAGAAATTTGTCGAGTGTTTCTGTAATCAAAAGAAGATTAGTTTCTTGTTGACGGAAACTTATGTATCTCATTAAAAGTACTGTACATCTCATAAAACTCTATCGGTTCTATTGCTGGTCAAACATTAGAAATCTAAGATTAATGTCATATCATTGCTATAATAATATGATGAGGTGTTAGGCAGATGTCTTTCACTGCGAAAATTTGTCAAATTAGCAATAATTTTTGTTGGACATCAGGGACTATAAATGTTTTATTATTACACATATACTGTAACTTCAACATAAGGAAAGCGACACATTTCTAATTTATTAGACAAGATCTAAGATAAAAAAATTCAGTCAATTCTCTATTGAAGACTTTGAATTAATGATACTTCAAATATAGACCAAAGAATTGCAAGGATTATCGACATCATAAAAATAACAATATGAAAAATGAAATGTCAAGTGCATTGAATTTGAGAAATTTTAATTCTTCGTCAGACATAATATGATATGAAATGATGCATAAACATAAATCATTCATAAATATCAATTTATTTGACAAATTTATCAAAATAATTGGATTTTTTAAAATGTGGATTAAATTTAACAATTTTTACGATATACTCCGCATTTCAAATAAAATTCTTTTCCGGCAACTCTTTTTTATTGAAGATTTGATCGTTGCTCTTAAGCTGAATTGAGTTTTTGCTGCCTCAAAGGTCCATACATAAGGCATATGATACTTACTGTTGGAAACTTCATCGGATATATGGCTCACAACACAATACTATAGTTTGATTCTATGGAGAAACATATTGAATCGAACACTTTTTGTGCACAATCTCTGCAATTTATGATTGAGACAGTGTTGCATTTTACAAAATACATATAACTTTTTACAATATAATATTTTAGAACTTTAAACTTTTAAATATAGATAGAAAGGAAAGTTTATCATAAGCTAACACGCATTCAAAACTAATGGATTTAATTTTGAAATCCGGATTTTTTTTAAAGATCTACTGTAGAAATGAAATTAACAAAAAGACAAAAAATAATGTAAAAGAATGTAATTAATAGATATCTAATAAAACATAAAAATTAGTATTTTCTATTACTTATTTGAATAATAAAATAAGTTTAATGAATAGAAACTACTTTATATTAACCAAATTATGACTTGAATGACTAATAAATATAAGTCTTTTTGAAAGGTGTTGAATATTATTTTGAAATATAATGAAATTTTGCTTATTCTAATGATATTTAAGTAATTATATATATTGTGCTTTAGAATTGTGTTGAGTGAAAGTGAAAGTGAAAGTTGATATAGAAAGAGCTCCAAATCAAGTTGAAATTGTGCTCAAATCAGTGGAATGCTTCAGTTGATTCATTCAAAAAAATTCTTCATTCAATGTACAAATGAATAGAAATAAAAGTAAACTCAATGCATGCGAATATTAATCAACACCTTTGCAGCCGTTTTGGGCTTCAAATCTAGCACTTATTAAAAGTGAAATGCAGTGAAACATGTCTTAATTGGCTTCATATTTATCAGTCATTTTTCACCAGTTTATAAAAGAGAATAAAACTACTCAAAAAGTGTTTGAGTTGAGTTGGCTTTTGAAGACTGAATTAAAATGTGAATTTCAAACAACAGTATAATGAATGAAACTGAAAAACTATCGATTTTACCTCTGGATTCCTTTCAAATTGTAAAGTTTCATACATAAGTCAATAAAATGCCTCTTCATAAAAATTCATTATTCAAACATTCAAACATTATTCAAACTTTCAAACATTATTCAAACATTATTAAAAATAATTCAAACTAAAAATGAAGCTCTGAGGAGCATAATTCAAATCTTAAAATTTTATACATTTTATACATTTATGAAATATATTTTGTTAGTTATATAAATTTGAATTTGTTTTACTAGTACAGTCGACTCTCGTTATAGTGAAGTCGGATATAATGTTTGGCTCGATATAGTGAACCATTTTTCTTCTTCTAATGGTTGGTCTCTCCGTAGAGCTAATGCTAAAAACTAAGGTTATAGTCAACGGATTTTGTGTGCATATAACGAGAGTCAACTGTACATGTATTATATCTTATATATGAATCATTACTGATGATGGTATTCAAGATTAAAATCGAATCCAGAAAAACACAAAACTTTTGATTAGAGTAGTTTTCCCTGTGAAAGGATCGATGAAAAAAGCATAAAAATTCACATTTTTAGAAACAGTATAAGAAATGACTTTCAATGTTTACTCTTAGAAATCATAAATTCTATCGTCTTATATGTTCTACTTTTAGAAACACATTTTTTCAACTCTCAAATTTTTTAAATTCATGGTTCAAAGGATTAAAATAAATAATAGAGAAGTTTTTGTATTGATTCTGGTTCGTTGACTCTATGGACTAAAGAAAGTTGTGTTTCAAGGATTAAGTTTTCATGTGGAAAAACATTGAAAAGTTCTGTTATCTTTCAAGAATATTCGTTTAGCGGCAGAATCGATGAGTTTTAAATGAAATTTATAAAACCGTATGATGTTATCGATGAAAACAAACATTTCAAATAATTTCAAAATAGGCTTTGATTTTTAAAGCTTCAAAACTTTAGGTTTATATGAGAAAACAATTCTTCCAAAGAATCATTTTTCGAGAATTCGATAGAAAATAACCCAAAAGAATATAAGACTTTGAAAATTAACGAATAAAAACGAGTTATTTTTCCAAACACTAGATTGAAAAGTTGGGTGTTATGACTTTCATTGTTTTTGATAGCTATTTATAAGATACAATTTCATAGTATATGTTTGAATTACAACTTTTGAAGAGATTTTTTTCTTTGATTTTTTGTTTTTTTCACTGATGCTAAGGAGATATGATAGTTTATAAGCACTTAATCTTTTTTTGCATTTCATTTTTAATCTTTAGTTCAACGCATATAAATTGAATTATTTTTTAGAAGAAGTTCATCTTGAATTAAATTATTTTCTAAGTTTTCTCAAATGCCATATCTGTTTCTGATTAAAAAGTTATAAAAACTATAGTTTAATAGTTGATTAACTATTGAAATTGACGATAAGATTTTTTCTAAATGAAAAATGACACATAATTCTAATCAAAGTTAAACCAATTTTAATGTAAACTAATGAATGCGTTAAAAGTTTTACTATTTATTATGTTTAATTTACCCAATGTTAGGATTTGAGTGAAAATCAAATTCTCGTCTTTTAGTTAATATGAAATTTCACCTTTATTTTAAAACTGATACTCATTTTCAATAGTTAATGAAAGTTCGAACGGTTAAACTATAACTTTTTGATAACAAAAAAATATAGTATATGTGAGCCTCCATAGGGTTTGTGGTTGACATCAAATGTAAGGACTGATGTCATGCAAAGTTATAGACAGCTCATGCAAAGTTGTAAAACGTTTGCATAAAGTTGATGTGTTATACAAACCTTATGAATCCGCATCTTTTCCTGAATGATGAATACATGTTTTTAATTCCTGAATTGTAAGAATTAATTCAATTTCCGGACGAATAGATTTAAAAATTTTCTTGTAAACATATTGAATAAAAAGATTTTTTTCTCTATAATGATCAAATCAAACTGCTATAAATTTCATTTCAAGAATTTCAAAACTTTCTTCATAGGAAATAAGATGTGATTTAAGTCAATAGAATTTTCAATTTTGAGGAAAATATAGAAATTGAAAACTAGGTTGAAGAGTACTACGGACATGATAAATAATTTCCGCTCTTTTCTTTGTGAACAGATTTTTTATTTGCTTATATGAGTAAAAATAGAAGCTTATAGATTGAAGTTTACAATTTTCAAATGTTTCAAAGTGTAAGTTATTATATTTTGTTAGTGATCCGTATTTGAAATGTTGAAAAATGAAATACTTGAGAACAGTGTTGTATAAGTGAATCTGATATTGCGTTGACTGGTCAATGTTGATATAAGTTACTGACGAACAAACGGAAAGAGTAACTCAGATTGTTTATCATCTCTACGACACATTAAATTTAAAGAAATATAAGCACTTCAGTGAATTGGGTCATATCGGAAAGCTTTTTAGTATAATGTCATCATAATTCATGTTTGAGAGTAAAAACATTTTCAAATCATGTTTTATGTCCACCCCATACAAATATTATACAAATCAGTTCCACTCAACATTATTTTCTTCAAATAAGTTCAATCATTTTTAGTTTCAAATATAGTTTTTAGTCATAAAGAGAAATTGTTTTTCTTTTAAATTTTTGATAAATATTTAAAAATTATTTAATTTTATAGGCTTTTGCGGCACATTTATGAAAATAATGAAGAGTACAGAAGTTTTCATATAAGTGTTTAAATTGATCTCTTAGTAAACGAGATAAAAATTATAATTCATTGGCTTATGAATTTTCATTCTCTTAATGTTTGATTTGTGATCTGTATAGAGAATATTGTTTTTCAATAACTATATTTTATTAACTAGTTTGGTCTAGTGGTCATTTTAACAGGAATCGGAGGTTTAAATTTTCTCAACTTAAATAACATGTGTTATAAATGCCACTAAATTAATATAAGTATCAAATTATAAGAAGTGAGATTTTATAAAACCATTGACTTATTACATATTTTTTGTAACAAATGAGTTGATAATGAACTCAAATTTGATAAATACTAATCGATCAAATTAAACACTTAGATGAAAACTTCTGTACAGAAACTAAAATTGTTTTTATACTATCGTTGTCTATATATTCAATGGTTTAGAGTTGAGAACAAAAGTTCTATTTAATTAGATTTGAAATATAAAGTTTGATATAAAGTTACTAATTTACGCAAATTTGTTTCACACTTGAGAAGAAAGATGCATAGATTTATGTGCGTTACGGAGAATTGCTATAAGTTTTGAT
>JAQFZT010001086.1:0-17413 GCA_034696325.1 Camisiidae sp.
TTTGAAACTTAAAGATACATCTTTTAAATATTAAAGTAATCCCTCTATATTAAGTGCGCTCGAAAACTCGGTTTAACAAAGATTTTTTTTCCGTATAGTACATTAAATGCTTTAAATTGGCAAAACATTCCTATAATGAATAGCTTTAAAAAAAATTCAATGGCTGTTGCCATTCGTGATCTCATAATACCATTTGGAAACCAAGTTCACGGTCTGACATTCATTTGAATACTATTAATATATTGTTATTCAGTAGTTAAGATTTTCTAGTATTTGATGTAACTTTAAACTAATTTATTATGAATAACAAGTTTTGCAGAAGATTTATTGTAATTTTGCCCAACGCTCGAGCGTTTGGCGATAGTGATGAAAGCTATATATTTTAAGTTTATTTATGACCTCCTTTTCACTCAAATGATGCTATAATTGACAAAATAAAAGAAACTATAGAAAAGTGAAATCCGAAATTCAAGTTTGTTATTATCTCTCTAAAAATAGGGCACTAAATAATTCTTAGTTTAAAAAATATTGTGTCTTAAGAGCTACTAAAACTTGTTTTTAATACAAATTAAGTGCCGGAAACTTATCTTTAGAAGACTTTAAAATTTAATGCTAATAATTGATGAAATATTTCTAAAATTTATTTTCACCGCTTTTGACTTGAAAAATGAATTTAATGATTGATAAATAAAAAATTCAACATCTCCTATATTTGGGTGTAAATGTTAGTTTAGTTGACATAAGTTTGTATTAACAATAAATGGTTCGGTCATTGATTCACTTGTTTATGCACCCAATAGTCTAAATCTGGTTTTCTCATTACCCCTCAGGTCATATATTGTTGTCCAGAGTTTACACTTGAAGCCAATATCCATATTATGCCATTATTTGACTTGTATTTTAATAAAGGAACAAAAATTGTGTACACTTCTTATCCATAACTCTATAAGTTATGAGTGGAATAAACAAAACGTTGATATTTTTAAGATTGAAGGCAAACCACTTCTATAGTAAATTCATTCATGAATGAAACATTAAAAAGAAAAGTTTCACTCTTTTTATTTAAGTTGAAGTTGAAAATTATAAGTTTTGAGAGCAATATAAATTTTTTTTATATTATATAAAGTTATCAAAACCTAATTCTAAATATTGGATAATAAGATGGATGTTTTGCAGCTGTATTACCATAAATTTGTCAATACATTCAACTTTATTGTATATGACTATTGGGAAGAAATAGGTGATCCCCGATCTAAGAACTTCTTCCTGATGGAAGGTGGGCCATGGAATGTACTCGCAGTCATGTTTTCGTTCATCATTTTTGTCACAAAAATTGGTCCCAAATTAATGAAGGGTCGAAAAGCATTTGAGTTGAGAAAAGTGATATTTGTCTACGATGTTATTGTTGTTCTACTAAATGGATACTTTTTTTGTCAAGCCATTTATTATCTGGATTTTGGGAGAGGGCTATTTAACTTTCAATTTCCAAATAGAAATGATTTTTCAACTCGCGAGAAACATATAGCAAGATTGGCTTATCTGTATATCTGGACTAAAGTTGTCGATTTGATGGACACTATATTTTTTGTGCTAAGAAAAAAATACTCTCAAATTACAGGTCAGATTTTTCTATAAACAATTTTCAATTAGATAAAATTGTATAATTTATTAATTTTCTTCACATCTAAACTAACAATATTCATAAATATAAGATTATGTTTTATATCCTTAATGTAAAATTTTTTCTCCTAATATTAACTGAAAAACCCCCACTTAAAGTTATGTATAATTAAAATAAAATTATTTGCTTTTTAACTTAATTTAATTTTTAAAATGCTTACAATAGCAAAAAATGACATATGATTAATCGATTGGATTTTTCAGGTCTACATTTATACCATCACTCTATAATGCCTATTGTAAGTACAGCTAATTTACTTGTATTGTTGTAATTAAGTTGTATTGAAGTTGGGTTATTAACGTTTTTCCAAACAGTTCGGATGGCTGGTCATCAAAATAGCTCCAACCTCTCCATGTCTTGGGATATTTCCTTTGATTAATACAGTAATACATGTAATCATGTATTCATACTATGCATTATCATCTTTAGGACCCAAAGTTCAGCCTTACCTTTGGTGGAAAAAATACTTGACTCAATTACAATTAGTAATATATTAATATTTTCTGTAATTCTTGCTCTTATTGTTATTCTTTGTTTTATTTGAGGTTCAATTCGTGATTTTCGCGATGTATGCAATTATATTTGTTACTCAACAAAATGGTTACCCAATGGGAATTTGGCTTTATATAGGTATTAATTATATGCTATCCATTCTTATTACGTAAAACTTATTTTTTCTAATTTAACCTCAAATTTAATCTAAAGGTTTTCCGCAACCCTTCCTCTTCGGATACTTATTCTTCTCATTCTATAAAACTTCATACAGAAAGTTCAATATCAATCTCATGAATAACAATAACAATAATCAACTCAACGGGAGATATAAAGACAATATGAATTCGAATGTGAGCACAACTTTCAAACTAAAAATTACATCAAACAACAATGTTTATCATAGAAAGCATTGTTAATTCAGTTCTGTTTTCTAATTAAATAAAAAGATTGAAACAGAAAGAAATAAACGCTAATTATATGTCATTAATTAATCACAAAAACTTAGTGTTATTATTTGAGTCAAATATTGTAATTATACCAGTAATTGGTTTTGTATTAAATGTTATCTGATTTTCCTTTTGTTTTTGGGTTTTTCAAATTTTCATTTCTTATGTAAATAACAGTTATAATTATATATAATTATAAATCATTTTATAGTATATGTTTGGATGACTTATTATCGAGTGCTTTTCACAATGTTGAGCTCGAGTTCCTTATAGAGGTTAAGCTCAATTTCAACTCAGATTTTGTTTTCGTGAAAACTCAAGAAAACTTCTTGAAGAGAATATAATAAGTTTAATTGTCATATTTTCATCTCATATATTTAATCAGTATTTAATGAAAATTATAACTTTATTGTCAGCTCAATATTTTATCCACAGTTTCATTCAACAAGAGTTTCAATGAAATACGAAAAAAGCTCTTTTACTTACTTGTAATCGATATAGAAATCAGTTTTGCTTTTCCTCTCAATATAATATGAATGAAATTTTAAGAATTTCTTTATAAGTTAATAATTAATTATATTTTCAACCCATATATGGAATCAGATTCAGAAAATTTAAATAAAGATATCATAGATCGTGAGTTTAGTTAACTTTAACTTGTATTCAAATACCAATAGATTTCACAAATTTTTATTAAGCATTACTTTTATATTTTTAAACCCGAAAGTTTTGATGAATTTCTATTAAGAGATGAGCCAGACTTCAGGTCAGACAAAAAGGTCAGACTATGATTTTTATCAGTTTATTATAACTTCACTCTTGTTTATGACCTAAAATTGAACCAAAACTAAAAATAGTTAACAAGTGTTTTTGAATTAAAAGGTCACTTGTGTTGGCGTTTATTTCTATCCCTATTCATGAGAACATAAATTAGTAAAAATTTCCCTCAAAGTTAAAGTCATAGATTTTTACGACTAATTATTGCAAATATTTTTCAGATATAATAATCTTCTTCAAAATTAATTTATAGCAAATTATTTCTTGGGTTTAAAAAATTTTTAGTGAATTTGCGTGACTTTGTCTTCAAGAATCTAATTAAAAATTGAGTTCTCGAACATTTCACAATCATTTATGACTATTTGAATGATTATATTATATTTGACATTATTTTGACTTTGAAAAACAGTTTAAATAATAGCAAAAATCCCTATAAATTTGAAATGCAATTAAATAGAAATTACTGAAAAACTATAAGAACAAATGAAAAGAATGTCTCATTTTTATAAGAAAATTAATTATTTATTAGTATTACTGTTATTAATCCATCTGATCCGCTGTTCATAATAAGCGATAACGAGTTGTGGTATTTGTCGATTAGCGACTTCTGCCAACTCCAAAGTTGAAGGCTTTCCTCTCCAGTCAACCAATAGAAGAAGCCGGCCATCAGATGGTCTTCGAGTGGCACCAAAAACCTTTATTGGTTTCCAGTTGGCATCGAATCCATTTCCAATCTCATAGTTTTTAGCCAATTCTTCTTCAGATTCTTCTTCTGAATCGGATATAGATTTCGAACTACGATTCAGATCACGTTTCGTTTGAGTCAAACTTTTTGTCTCATTTTTAGCCATTGGTTTCCCAGTAGTTCTTGTCAATCGTTTACCACTTCTGCCACCACTCGAATCACTCAATAATTTTCTTTTATTACTCACATTTGCAATCAAATCCTTCTTAAGAAACAAAAGGCTAATTATGATAATATTTTTCAAACAATTAAAACTAATTATAATTAAATGAAAAAACAGTAAAACCTTTTCATTGAATTTTAAGTGAATTTTGTTTCCATTTTTACCCATTGGTTGTAAACCAGTTCTCGTGAATCGTTTGCCATCGAATTGATTTGCAATTGGATAGTTTTTATCCAATTCTTCTTCTGATTCTTCTTCGAAATCGTATATAGATTTCGAACTGCTATTGAAAGTCTCTCTCATTTGATCCAAACTTTTTGTCTGATTTTTAACCATTGATTTGACTACTGTTTTAATAACAGGTTTTATGAATTCTTTATTATTACCGGTAATTGTATTTTGATTGAAATCCTTTTCAAGAAATAAAAACCAATTATAACAACATGTTTTAAGACTTCAAACAAATGATCATTCATTGAAATAAACAAAAACTGTAAACCTTTTGATTGAATTTTGAGCCACTTTTTGAACGAGGAGTCGATGTCTTGATTAGTTTGTGATCAGACTTTCTGCTCTTCGTCTGAGCTTTAATTTGATCGAAAAACTCTTTGAAAGTGTGATTAATGGACCCTTTGATGGCTTCTTTCTGTTGATGACTAAAGCCTTCTTCACCAAAACGGTCGTAATAGGTCTTCAGTTTTGAATCTGATAGTACTCTAAAGGCTTCAGTAATGGATCTGAACATGTTTTGAGCCTCAACTGAGTTATCTGTGTCTGGATTTGATATGAGAGCCAACTTATGGTACGCTTTCTTCACCTCTTGTTTGGACGCATTTCGCGATAACTCAAGTATTTCATAAAAATCTCGACCCATTGTTTGGTCAGATTTTATTTTAGTTTTTATAATTACTCAAATTTCTTTAATTTATCAAAAGTTTTATAAACTATTATTCAATTTTATTAATAGTTTAAAATGAATGATTACTTAATCCACTCATAAAAAACATGTGCTCTTTTGAGTATTCAATAGTATTGAGTCAATAGTTGTTACAATTTTAGATACAAAAAGTTTCGCACAATGAGCCAGAATAGCTAAGCCATTGTAAGAGGGCAGAGCCATTTAACCATTTTAAACATTAGTAAACTTAGTGGTGGACCAAAGTATTTTTCAAATTTTTTTAATTTTATATAGAGTAGGACTTATGAATTTTTTTCCAATTTTTCTAACATTAGGTCTATGGGAAAAAAATAAACTTTGGAATTTTTTTAACTATCGCGCCCCTCAGCTAGAGCAATCAAATTTTAACCATACCTAGACAACAATGCAAGGAACATTTTTAAAAGTTTCATATTAGGACGCAAAGAGTAACATGATAAAAAAAAATTAATTTAAATTAATTTCAAAACGTTGGCATGTTATCGCCAACACTTCCTGGAGGGCCTTCCTTTTGGAAAAATAAATCAAGTTTATAATTTGTAATGTCTAAGGAATTTAAATATAAAACTTATTTTGTTCTAGTTAGTTCAGTTATTGAGAAATAATTTATTTAGTTTTATAACGTTTTTAATTTTTTTGACCATCTTCAAATACAGGTATCAATATATTAATAAGTCCTTCAGTGAACGATTCAATTATTTTCATATAATTTTTAATGCATTAAAAAGTTGTATTTTTGAAAGAATTAATTCGTAAAAACTTGTGCCTCAAATAAAGTCATTGATTTGATTAGCATTAATCGACACAAGAAAATCATTGAGTTATAACATATTTTGAAAAATGATTTAATTTTGTTTTATAATCTGAAAAACTTGACATATAATTGATCTGAAGTTGAAAAGTTGTTAAAAGTTTAAATGATTTACATTTATTAAAACTAAAGATTTTTTTGTAAGCAAAGAATATGAAATGAAAGATTGAATTTTAGTTGAACTTATGGTGTATTGATTGATAAGATTGTTGATAGAATTTGTGAAAAAGCATAAAGAATACTATTGGTTGGGGTAATACAAGAACATAGAAAAAATTTGCCGGATATCCGGTTTGATATGTTACGAAAATGATTGAATATATAAAATAGATCTTGAACTGAATCAATTGCAATAAAGTGATGTACTTTTTCCACCACAAATACTTTTGCCATTTGGGTCCCAAAGCAGCCAAAGCGTAATACCAATACATAATTACCTGAGAATATAAAGTTAATGTATTGTATGATTAAATATGAATAAAGCACTCACGTGAACAAAAGAGTTTATCAATGGGAAGAGTCCACATGGACCTGATGTCGGGCTTAGTAGTCCTGCTAACCATCCTTTTCATGAAGAGATAAATATTAACAATTATATCAATCAAACAATATTTGTGTCACTCAAAGTTGTTCAAAGCGTCTCATTTTTTTCTATTTTAAAACTTCAAAAATTACATTTAAAGTTCATATTTTTCCTCAAATAAGTATCAAAAATTCATAAAAATCAATTGGAGACTAGACAAGAAAATTTTCGATCGAGACTCGAGCTTCGATACCCTGATCTAACTTATATGAAAAAAGACACATTTATTAATACTGAAAAGTTTTCAATAATTGTAAGTTTTAATCTCCTTAACTGATATTTTTGGCAAAAATGAATGAAGAATTTTGATTATTTGGTTTATTTTGAGTACAATTTGGTTCTCACCCAACATAGGCATCAATGAATGATGATATAAATGCAATTTTGTCACTTGATTCGACTTTTTTCTCAACACAAAAAATACAGTGTCCGTTAAGTCCAATAATTTAGAAATTATATATAAATATCCGACAAATAATTTCCGTTGAGTTAAAGGTGATAAGTCTTCACGTGAAGGATATCGGAAATTAAAACATTCCATACCATAATTAAGACATATAAGAGATTCGCGGAAAAAATATGCATTCATTATAACCATAAATATGTTGTATACAAGCATTATCTGTCAAATTAATAAATTTATCTTAAAATTATCACAATTTTCACTCAATGGTAATCAATTAGATATCAAATTTAAAACTTTCTGAAACTCGTGTTAATCATAACTATTGTCTAAAGTTAATTGAGTTTATAAGATATAAAAGAAAAATATTTTTCAATCAAGTTATCAAATGAAATATTATTAGACATGAAAAAAATATTTGTTTTTTAAAAATTTAAAACTTTTATGATAAATCGAATTTTATTTATATTTAAAAGTTTTGAATGAAATGTTGAACTAAATATTGTCATTTACTTAAAATTTTTGTCAAACTTAATGTCAATTTCTTGCCAAAAATAAGAGTAAATAAATATATTTTATAAAGTTTTATAGAGAATATTTGATGGAAAACTGACTTTTCTGAGTTGAAACGGTTCTCGATTTTTCATCAATTTTGGACCTATTTTGGTGACGAACATTAAATAGGCAAAAATCAAAGAGAGTGTAGACCACGGACCACCTGACATGAGCGGGTAATGACGATTTCTCGGGTCTCCGATTTTATCCCAATAATCGAATAAATAATAATTAATTTTAAACCGATTAAAAGTGACTGGAGAGCTGGTCTTATTGAAAAAATCCATGATTTATTGAACACATAACTATTTGATAAGTGAATGAAAAGAGCGATTATGAGGTGAACTAAAAAAGTTTTTGAATTATTCTAGTCGTTTAAACACGTTTGAAAATTGAATAATAATATTTGAATGCTGTTGTTGTTTCAAAGTGACAATACACATCTTTTTATAAAATTTGAATTATGGCACATTTGGCACAATGCACTTAACAAACAAACTTATAAACAGACAACTTATTGGGTCGTAACCACTGGTGGTTAAGAAGAAAAGTCTAAGTTATATATTCTATGATGCGTTTAATATGTAGTCAAAATTTTACGCCAATTTTTCATACTTCGGAACAGAAATTCAGTCTATTGTTGCTTCGGGTCCTTATTTGTCAACATAGAAAATATTTTCTCACATAAATTCAATTATATCTTGCATTTGAATTCAAGTCAAAACATATAATCAAAAGTTCGTGAATTTGTGATTAAATGTTTACACGTTTTTATCCCGTTATTACCAATTCATTGATGATCTCTTTCACACAAAAGTAGAAACATTATTACAATTTAAACTTTTGAAGTGGAGAAAAACTAATTTTAGATAACAGTGTAGGAAAAGATAAACTTTTATGATATGAAATACCGGTCTTTGACTTTTGTCTTTATGTATAATTTAAACATTGAAAAAGTTGTAAAACTGAATAATAAATTAATTTAAATAATATTTTTTATTAGAAATAATTAGATTCATGAAAAATAAATTGATTTCTAAAATAGGTTTATGAATTTATTAAACGTTTACCGAAATATAATCAAATGTTTCGCAACGAATCATTTTTGACACGTAAAATTTTCATAGATATGCATCTATTTTACATTCAATACCTAACTGTCAGTATTGCATGAAAAAAACTTGGAATTAATTTGAAGTTTACATGAATTCAAGTTTTATTATAGTTATTACTGTTCCAGTTTTAGGAAGAGTTTAAACAAGTCTCAATTATTCAAAGGTTGATGTCTATAGAGTGAAGAGTCTATGAATGACTGAAACCAATTATTATTGTATTTTCAACTGAAGGAATTGACAACAATGCCATTGAAATTCATCCTTTCTTAGTATTTCTATTGATATTTAGCTCAACATCTCTTCAGATTTTTCATAGCACGCTCAACACTGGTTTTATTAATAGTTATTTCAAGTTTAAAAAGGTTTAAAATAGGTTTGAATGCAATCTCAATGTTTATTCAATAAATTCTTCATTGTGTTGGCACGAAATTTACATGAGATATTTAAAAAACAGGATTCTTCTTCAATCTCATCTCTAATTTATTAGCAAATATGTAATTATATAGGTATTGATCTTCAATTTTCAAACTCATTGACGAATTTCTTTATTTAAAATATATAAAAGCTATAATTTTCTGAAGAAATAACTATATTTTCAGTGATTGTCTTTCAAAAGGAAATTTTAAGTTTTAAAAGAATATGTTATAAACTTTGTTAGAAATAGTGGATAGGTTTGAGTTTATAGAATAATTTGACATAATTAGCAAAATAATTATTCTGTGACAATTAATGAGATTTTTAGGCTATTCAAGTAATTCTCTAGAAAATTTTCATCTAAATCAAACTCAGACTGTTTTCAAGGAAATAAATTTTTAAACAATAAATAAAAATGAGAATTTATGAGAGCGCTATAAAAATTTCTATTGGAATATGTGTGATAAATAATAGTGTTTTCACCTGAAAACCTTAAAGAACTGCTTATTATTCTTTACAATTCATGCAAATATTTGTCACAATTGTGTCTTCAAATGTTGAACAAAATATTTAAATTTCTTGGAAGTTAAGTAATTGCAGAGAAACTAAAGGTATTTAGACTTCAAATGCATTCTGATTTATAGTTGAAAACTTTGAACAAATTACCATTCAATACGAGATTCCCTGCGAGACAGAAATTTATTTATTTATGATATCTGCATAACAATAACCTTTATTAATTGAAAGTAAATTGACTGTAAAAAGAGACAAAAATTTAGAGTTTTATGAGTGCAATTTTCATAGAATATTTACATAATAAGGATCTTTTTGAATAGTCCTGTAAGTTTTAAAATATTTGGCCCACTCAGCCAAAAAATCCTGGTTATGGCTGTTGAAGTGGTGTTCAACTCAACTAGATCAGCTCAATTCAACAATTTAATTCAACTTTGCTTTAATTTCAAACACTAAAAAATTTAATTGAAAAACTAACAGTTTATTTAAAGCAAAACATTTTAATGCAAACCCAAAGTTAGGGGCAATTCGAAGACGTCTTTTTTTTGAAAGTCCATTTTTCAGGGCTTGTAATACACTTCATTATATTAATCTAACTTCAGATTTCATTGACTTATTAATGAATTTACTTAACATTTTTTGGCACAAAAGGATTTCAAGCTATCAAAAGAAAAACTGAGGAATTATATTAATACCTTGATAATGAAAATTGCTTTGATTGAGCCGATTGTTGAGTGTGAATGCACTTCGAAATGTCCAAAACGTGTTTTACAATGATATTGTCGATATCCTAAAACTATTTAGACTAAATTTAATTAGATCATTTAGATACAACTTAACTATCAAAACATAAAAATCATATCAAAATAAGTAAATTTTCGTATTCATTCAAATGGAATACATTTATGCAAATTGAATACCGAAACAAAGCGAGTTTATAAATTGGTCAGGACTAAAGTGAATTCTTTTATACATTGGTTCATACATTTATGGTGAATTTCCAAAAAATTAAATTCACTTAGTTCGAGAGTTATGAACTTTATGGACTTTATTATTTTCTAAATAAAACTAAGAGAAAAGTAATATTTCAAAGAATTGTTTAGACCCCATCCATCCCCCCAATCAAATCAATTTGAAATTAACATATGATGGACAAAGCTTTTCATTATTTACAACATTATGATATAAGTGGCATGAAGTTTTTATGAAATAATGCCTAAAATACAGTAATTTTACAGATATTAAAAGTTTACATAAAAATAAAAATGCAAGAGCATTCCAACATGTCAGTGTAATACATGGCATGACATAATATTTACGAATCTCTTACAAATTTGTCAATATCTATTTAACATGATTACACATTGAGCTTATTGGACTTTCTAACTTATTGTCTCCAATTTTCAAGTTTATTCAGAGTTTTAACTATAGTATAAGCATTCAGATGGGGCAAAAATTTAGAGCTTGTACATTTCGTAGTGCTCCCTAACACTAGAACTGTTTAATCTTATCTTTTGAGATAAACTCATGTTTTTGAGAGCAAAACACATTTTCATGTTATTCTGCAACTAAACAAATCCCTCTTTCGAGATATCTTTGAAGCCATAAAGAGTATATAAAAAGAAAAATAACTTAAGTTTCTAACTTGAAGTCTAGCGATAGAAAATGAAATCAGTTTTGCTTATTTCGGCATTTGTTTTATTCATATTAAACATTAATGTGATTTTAACCGTTGATCCGTCACAAATAACTGGATATCATTTTCATACATATTTCTTCCAAAATAATAATGACAGCAATCGTGAAGCTTTAGTATTTCGGTAAAAATAGTAATAAAAGTGTTATACTATACTAACTTTGTGAGAGAAATGTTTGCATTTAAACAATTAAAAATTGATGTTTAGATCTCAAATTCAGTCTCAAATAAATAAAGGAGTTCTAACCGGATGTCGTCTGAATCATGTAAACTATGGTCCGCGCGGTCCTCATCCTATCGGTAGTTATGAGACTTGTTGTAACGCATCCGCAATTTCACATGGAATTTCATGGTTTATGCAAAATCGCGGCAATCTTTCTATACTTCTTCATCCTTTGACTCGATGGGAAGTCATTGATCACACCGATAGAGCCATGTTTTTGGGCAAATCATTGCCACTTGACTTGAGTGTTTTGAGTTGGGATTTAGGAGAACCTGATAAATGTTTGCCAATACCTGATATCAACAAGAGATTCAATACTAAAACTTAGTTTTTTTCAATAAATTTAATTTTTTATTATTTGATACTAACTTTATAATGATTTGATAACTTTCTCAAACTTTTTATAGACCAAAAGTTGCATTTTAACGAATAAAAACATGTATTATAAATTGACAATTTTATTATTTGATAAATAAAGTTCCAATTATTTCAAAAAAGGTTAAAGTTATTCAAAGACTTAATAAATATATGACTTTCAAATAAAATGTTTGACATGAAAGAAAACTATTATGAGATCTGATTGTTCTTAAAAATATCCGATAGTGTCTGTAAATAGATTGGATGTAATGAAAATTAGTGAAGTTCAACAAATAGATGAAAAAAGAGTGACTTTTTCTGATTTTCTCAAAGAAGTTCTTATAAAGTTTAAAAAAATGCGGTCTTTTCGAAGTTTGGACTGCTTGAACCCGATCCAGCCTTATATTGTGATTCCTGTCCAACTCGAAGAAAGTAGTCGGTGTACAGCTCTAATGAGAACTACTTTTCTGTTGTAATAAAAATACAAATAAAAATAATAAAAATAAAAATACAAAGTTATGCAAAGCTTGTAATCGGATCCACATTATTAGGGCACAAAAGTCATACACTGAAACCCCTTTATAAACTTATTGAATCCCATAAATTAATTAAAGGAATCAATTATTGATTTCAAATTTTATTATTAATAAAACTAATTAAAACTCATTTTGTTATATTTTTTAAAACTAAAAAATTAAATTAAAATATAATAAATTTTAAAAATGCCGTTAATTGCATGCGATGTGAAGTGGAATACTATTGCATAATGTTATGGCTAGAACTACAACCTTTCATATCATGACCTCAAACACCTTTAGACTTAAAATAATTGATCAATCATTTGATTATCTATTGTTCGTCTTATCATCAATTCTGAGGTAAATCTTAAATAAATCTACTTTTTTGAGAAAATAATGCATTTTTAAATTGAAAAGTATTTAGACTTAAGTCTAGTCTAAGAGAAAATGTACTGAAAACATGTCTCAAAACACATGTAATATTAGTTCGGGAGAAGAGATGTCTCACAGAAGAAGTAATGCATTGTTGAGAGACTTTGAGAACATGTGCTCTCAAATGAAGTCCAAAACAAAGGACGAAATCAATAGATTAACAAAAGAATGCCATTTATTAAGAGCTGAACGCAATCGACTAAAGAATAAGATTTCAGTGCTTTATACAGATAGAGAAGTCTTTACCAGAAATTCTAATAATAAGATACAAGACTTGGAGGAAAATAATAAACGATTGAGTAAAGAAAATGTTAAGATTAGGTTTGAATCCGAACAAAATAAGAGAAAATTTGAGGAATCAGTGAAAAAGTATAACAGTTTTGAACAAAATTTTAAAATGAAATTCAAGACTAATTTGGATAAAGAGATCAATAATAGAAAAGTGTTTGAATCGAAATATTTTGGTTGTGTTGCAGACAAGCGGCAAATCATTGATAGATTGAGTCAAGAGAAAAATACCAAAAATATAGATTCACTTAAATCTCAATTGAAACAAACGGTTGTTAAATATGTAAAAGAAAACAATGATTTGAGGAATAAATTCAAAGTTCAGATGAGAAAGAGCTCAGAAGATATCAAAGAATTAAATGAAATGTGTGTGCATTTGAACGAAAGACTTAAAGCTTGTATTAAGACTAATAGTGAACACAAAAGTCAAGTCTTGAAACTCAAAAGAAGTTTTAATTCACAAATAGTTTCACTTAAGAAACAGAGAATGCATTCTCAGAGATGTAATGAAAAAAATGTGAGTTATTTTTTCTTATTTACTTATTTTCTATTAATTCAATATTAATTGAATAGAAACGCAAATATTTGTCGACTCAAAAGATGTTCAGCAAAAATGTGCTAAAAATTCATGAATCGATATCTGAAGTGATGACTGATTTGAGAGAAGATATCAATGATTTGGTTAATAATAAACGTGACGAAGGATTAGGTATTCATATATAATATGTGTTTTTGAAAATGTTTTTTCATATATTATATCTTTTGAAACCTAAACTAATTTATTAATTTGGGAATAGCTTTGAGTTAGACTTCAATGCAGTCAATGATTTGAGTTTTTCTAAAATAGCTTTGAGTTCAAGAAAAAAATCGCTTCTAAAATAGACTAAATTTATAATCAAAACAATTTTTACTCTTAATATTTGATTTCTTCTATAGCTTTTTATAGTAATAATTAATTTATATTTTAAATGAATCAGAATGTCCTGATTGTGATCGTAGTTTTGATGGCTTAACAAATCTCAAGAAACACTTAACTCTCAAACACTTAAAAACTTTGGACATATCTTTCGATTCAAGCAGACATCAAAACAAAATCATAGATACTATCGATTTATCCGATGATTAAGTCTTTAATTAATGTCAAAACAAATGATTCAATTTTTTCTTTCAATATTTGTATTGCAATCAGTTATATACAGGCGATTTTTTATTTGATAACTGAAATTCTAATTATTTAACTATAATTTGATTATCATTTTGATAAAATGATCAAATTATTTGACTGTTTAATGAAAATTATTTGTTAATATTTTGTAATTTCATTGTATTATCTGAATAACACATTGAATTGAACCACATTTTAAACATTTTTTTATAAAATGCTATTATAATTGTAAATAATTAAGAACTTGTTCTCATTAAATGTCATCAAATTTTGTTCAAAGTATTAGTTCTCAGTTTTTAATCGACTCTTGAAGTATTTTCATTTAAAATAATTTCTCAGATTTGTCAGTATAAAATATAGTGATTCGCTGTCCGGGCGGTTCTCACTCTCTTAATTGTGGGCACCTCTTGTGGTTTGGTTTTTGGTGTGGTTTACTCTTAAATAAACC
Source organism: Camisiidae sp. (assembly GCA_034696325.1). Taxonomy (NCBI): domain Eukaryota; kingdom Metazoa; phylum Arthropoda; class Arachnida; order Sarcoptiformes; family Camisiidae; species Camisiidae sp. Next base: position 14,766 of record JAQFZT010001086.1, read on the forward strand.
TCATAAATGTCTGATAAATCTTCATATCAAACAAAGATTTAATCAATACTGTGGCTTAAGTTTTGAAAATAAAGTAATATTTCAGTGTTTCTATCTTTAATGCTTTAGTTTTAATAGAATATATTGAGAATTCAAATATTGTATGACTTAAATTTACTGTTTTATAAATTAAAGTATGTATTATAGAAATAAATATAGCGATCAAATAATGGATATAATATTCAGAAAATATTTCAAAGTTATATAATATGAATGAATAGAGAAGACAACTCACGCAATGTTTTATTGAGATTTTAGACAATAGATTTGAATAAATACGGTTATCTTGAAATTTATGTAATCAAAAGGTTAACGCACAAAATTGAAAAGCTTCTTTAACACACACAATTAACTTGATTTATTAAAATTTGATCAACTTTTTGTGCTTTAATTTATGACTCAAATAAAGAAATTGATAAAAAGATGAATTTTTAAAATGCTTATTTGTTTAGTGTTTGGATACATTGATGATTCCCTAAATCAATAGATTAGTTCATACAAACTAATTGAAAATAAAATGATTAATTATTTAATAATAAAATTGGAATTGGTTTCATATGATAACATCATATGTTTATTATGAGATCAATTGTTGAAAATACCACAATTTCAGATATTGGCAATAGATAATGTGACACAACTGATAGCTGATGTGTAGGGGTTATACCATTAGAGCTATGGATGGATTGACTGAACAATCAAATAAAATACTTTATTAATTATAATTGAAGACTATCATTATGAAGCCTGAAGTGATGTGCGCGTAATAAGCGCTACATAATTACTAGCTCAAGAACTTATAATATTATGATTAATGTGTTTCAGTGTTAAGGCTATTGTTAGGATTGATCTCATGTATGACATGAGATGACTGTCTGTCATAAGAATAAATGCATTCAATAGATTAGATATTGTTATGATGATAGTTAAATGCAGTTTATGTTACAGTCATAAGTACAGTATATAAATAATCTTTCATTAGCTAACAATTCATTACTAATATCTGAATGAATCGAAAGCCATAAGTTTTATGAATTTATTAATTAATAAATATATGTCATTACTCAGTGCCATGAATATGAAGAAGATGAGAGATCGAACTGATGGAAGTGAAAAGGAGGAAATGACAAAACTAAATAAAAGTAGTGATGATTCGATAGACTCTCGATCACTGGTTAGTCAACGAATGACTATTGCGGGCGGTTTTTTAGATTTTGCTTTATTTGTGGCAGACGTGGAACACCTTAAATTTATTATAGACACAGGAAAAGAAGATGTTAAAAATTATGACCTAATTCTTGGACTTCTCATTACTTCATTATCATTGCAAGTAAGAAATATAAGTCCTCTTCAACTTAATTGATTGACTAAATGAATGTAACGATTCTTAGGTAATTGTTGGAGTTCTCTTATTCATTGTTGGCTTCAAAAATAATTCTAATGAGACAAAAGAACAAGCAAAATGGACACAAATAATAAACCACGTAATTTTGGGATTGGTTACACTTATAGCGCTCTCTAATATTTTTATAACAACTTTTGGTGATCGCGGAGAAACAGTTACTCGATTCCGTACTCGTCATAATTGCGATTTAACCTCTATTCCTATTAATTATCACAATAATTCAGAAATTTTTATCAAATAAAGTCATCAATTTGTTAAGAGTATAATCGATTTTTCATTAAAATTCATTTTCCATTTGGATTTAATGCTTCAAATCTTCTATGATCAATGTTTTCATTCATTATAATCATTTGAAAATGTTGTATCAAACTTATGATTATTATTTCATAGCTTAAGAATCATTTGAATATCCTTTTTAATGTTTATATAATTAATGAACTGCATCTTTAAATGTTCAACAATAACAATCCCACACATTCCTGTAATTGATTATTAATTAATCTTAAATTGAAAATATAAAACTCAATGTAAAATTATATACATTCGCAGTATATCTTCAATGTAAATGTGTGCACACAATGTAGAGAAACTTTTATAATGATAAACTCATTAAAATTAATAGCTGTAATGCTGCCGAAACTGTACTTCACTTAATCTCTAACTAAAAATATTTATTCTCTACAATATTTAAAAGCAAAGTATTTAAAAATATAAAATTTAGAGGATGTTTATTATTAGTGATGAGCATAAGGTAAGCTTGAGCTTCATTGATCTAATTGAGCTCTAGCTCGAAGGATTCCAGATATGCTGAGCTAAATCTCTCAGCCGTAAGCTTCAGAAGAATAATATGCTAAGTATTTGAAATCTTTTGATAAAATGGGGGTACTGAGGACTAATGGGGTAATGGTATCCTTAAAATATATAAACTTAAAACTCCTCTATAACTTCATTTTAAATTATTCAAGAAATCTTTTTTGGATAACAGAGTGAAATTTATTAAAGAAAACGAGTAATTTTTTCTCATTAGCTCATACACTATTAATTAATATGTAAGCTCACTCAGCTAAACTTTTTACCATTTAGTCTGGAGTCTAATTTGCAATAAGAAACGTTAGCTTATAGGTGAAAATAAGGAAATAAGTTAATTAACTATTGAATGAATGAATGAATGAAAGAATGAAAGAAAGAAAGAAAGAAAGAAAGA
>JAQFZT010001087.1:0-17413 GCA_034696325.1 Camisiidae sp.
ATAATAAATTTAAAACATTTAAACTAAAATGTTCGCATTGGATCCAAATAGTTGTTAACTCTAAGGTCTCCTTAAGTTGACTCCCAGTAACAGAGAATAATTTATACTTATATTATAATAATTACAACTAAAATCTTAAATTTCATTAACACACACAAAAAACATGACTATTGTGTTACATTACGAAAACTTTCTGTCATTTGATAACTTTGTTTTTCGTTTTTTAGAGAAAATGAGTAAATCCAGAATTGAATAAAACACTGGTTACGCCACTGCGTAACATTTAGAGACCCGCACATAAACTGATGTTCCTATAGAACAATATCCAGTGTCAACACCAATAAGAACTGCACGTCCATTGACATATTGAACAAGAGGACCACCAGAATCACCCTTCAATCACAACAGACTCTCATTATTGAATTGGACAGATTTTCTTCAATTAATTTAATTTATCATAATTTAGAAAATTAAAATTATTACCGCACAAGTAAATCAAATTCCAACACTCATGTCATTTGAAATAAATATTTGATTTCCAGTCTTATCATTCTTCCATTGACCGAACGGATAGATTTTCAATTAACCGATTTGTTCAAGGTTTGTGTCCTTTTCAACTATAGAACTCCAACCAGAAAGAATCCCGAACTCGAGAAATAGAGAAAGAATATTGTAGTGAAAATTTTTGTAATTTTTATGGAGAAAATGATTGTCTATTTTAGTTATTGTAACAAAAGTCACTTTCGTTTAGATTACAAATGTTTAGGAACAAGTTAACAACAAATCAATAGTTAAAACTAAGAAATTCTAGTAATTTTACTGAACAGTAGTTAAAATTTTCAGAAAAAAGTGTAACTTTAATTACTTCTTGAGAATTAAGCTTATTTGAAAAATTAAAAAAATTAACATTGATTTATATAATAACTTGTTGAAAAGAAATTTGTTTAAAGTTGACATAAACTCCAGCTTATATTTGATTGAATCTGATGTTTAAACTCATAAACGATTTGATATCCGTCTCGATCATATGCAAAGGATTGTTAGCCATTACTTTGTGTGCATACTTTGCATATGGTTGAGTGGACTACTGATCGTTTGCTTCTTCTAGAATTTTAAGACAAATATGACTTTCCGTTTCATAATGTTGTCTTTCGATTACATTCGACCTAAAGATCCAAATATATCATTGGCTTCGGCTTCAGTACTTGCATACCTTAAACAAAAGTTGCCTTATGTTAAGACAAGTGTTGATATCTTTCATCGAAGGTATGATCAAATCAAATATGATTTGTATTTAAAGTCTTCTTAAATAAACAGAATTAGATTTAATATTTATTTGGTGTGAAAGCATGTGATAGAAAGTTATAAAAAACTTCATTTTCTGTTTTACTTTTGTAAGTATTGGTAACTTTTGACTTATGACCTAAGGTTTGATGTTTCTGATGGCAGAATAGAAAGTATAACTCAAGAAGTATTAAGACAAATGAAAGAAATAAAACCTCAAATTATTGGAATCGGAGTTTATGTCTAGAATGAGGTATTTGTGTGACATGTATTTCAGACAATGTCTAAACATCTAAGTCTTGAACACAAGCCAACTGTGATTTTAGGCGGACCTCAAATCACTTATTTTGAATTGAAACAATAGGGTCTTTGGAACGACTCTATCCTTACGCACACGCATTCATCAGAGGCTACGCTGAAGACAGTCTATTGAAGTTATTGGTAGCAAAAGTTACCAATTAATGGCGTTCACTATTCTAAAGATCGAGATCTGATCTCATATTAGCATCGAAAAGGAGGTCGAATGGATAGTCAAGGAAAATATTGATGACATTTCAATACTCCAAACGGTAATTATTTAGAAGTTATGGACTTTTTTTTCTAAATTATGGATATAGAGGTAGACTTGATTTGCAGACAAGACTCGATATGATAGATGAGAACTATATCAAAAGATGCACTAAATTAATGGCTAATAATGTAAAAGTAGAGCTCGAGTGCGGCATTCAAACGGTGATAGAGGAGGAAATGAAGGTAATCGATAGGCCTTAGAGTTTAAAAACCACTTCAAAGAAAAGCAGAACAAGTCAATGATAGCAAAATTTCATATGAAGTATCCCTTATTTATGGACTTCCTCTGCAAACAGTGGACAGTTTCAGGAGATACATCTTCAGCCTATGGATCACTTGAGATTATATAATCGTATTCCTCATGTCATTTCAAGCTCTTCTTTTGACGAAAACCAAGAAATAGCTCAAGAACTTAACTCAAAACAGGATTTTAAGATCAATTGAAAATTACAACTTTATTAATGTAGCGTTTCATGCGTTACAAATTTTAATCAACGATTGCTTTTAAACTAAAACTAATTTTAATTTTGTTGTAATTTTATATTTTAGAAAATGTACTGTTGAGTAAATTATAATTATTTGTATTTTCTTTACCTTAATTTTAAAAATTTTTACTGTATCGAAACTTTTTAATCCATTTTAATTAAGCAAATTTTTATTAAAAAAAATACATAAATTATCATTAACTTAATTATTAAGTTATATCTGTCTGTCTTCCAAACCTTATTATCATTAAAGATTGAAATTATTGAAGTCAAGAACTTTCTCATATTGAAAATGATATCCTTTTAAATTCTAAGATATTTAATAACTTATTGAAAGACAATTATCAGTCAATAGTGAAAAGCATATCTAATCAGTAATTGCTATACAAAATGATGTTTTAAAAACAACTGAAATCAGTTTTTGCGAGTCAACTGTTGAAATCCTTGCACTATTTGTTCACATACGTCTTCATATTGAGCTTTAGGTATATGTTCTAATTGTGAAATAATATTAGTTATGATAATAGTTGTCTCGATATTTTTGGCGTTAACCCAAATCCTTCCATTCATTCCGATCGCTATTTCATATTTATATCTCTTTCCCAAAGATTCCAATAATTTAGAATCAGGTGCAAGAAGTCTTCTGACAATATTAGTGGGAACTGTTACCACATAACCATTCTTTGATAGCACTCCTAATCCATCCTTCTTTCCTGCGCCTGACATACAAACTAATTCTGATTCCATATCTTTACAGGCGGTCAATATCTGTGCATAAACTGCGTCTCCAATCTATCAATTGGTTAAAATTAATTATTAGGCATAAGAAATCTATTAATAAATCACACATTTATAAATTCAAATTAAACTTTCATCTCATTTAACATATTATCCATTGTCTCTCAAACTTTTACTAATTTAAGTGTAAATGATTTCAAGTATTAAACAATCGAAAAATCAAATCCTAATCTCAAACAAAACTAAAAGATAAATCAAATCAAATAAAATGTAAAACTATATAAGAAAGTAAACCAATGATAACATAAGTGAATAAACAAGACCTCAATCGCGGGTTTATTTCTTTTGGTTGCATTTGGAAACGCCAGTAATGAAAGGCTTGCGGTCTCATTCGTCCCGATATCAAGTCTGGCCGAAAGCGCTCCTTTAGAGGTCACAAAACCTATAACTCGATCGCCTTTACATGCGATGTATCTCTTCTGATGCGAATCAATCCAAAAGATATTATTATTCCGGTTAACCAATTGACCACATTTCACGGCAACGATTATGTCCTTATCTTCACGTCGAAGTCCAGGACCGATAATCACTTTTGTCGATGAGTTGACACTTTTTTGACCTATTTTTGGGGTGATTTCATCGCCCGGTAATACTATTATAGGATCTTTTGTTAAATCTGACATTTTTTAGGTCAATATTTATAAAATATTTAATTATTTGTTTATATTTCTGTTCAAAGCGTGAGAATCACATGTTTTTATTTTCTCAACATAAATGACGTTAAGTTTTTAAAAGTTTTACTTTTGTATTGGTTTTCAAGTTTTTGAGAAAATCAATGAATATTTGTTTGATGTTTTTTCCTCAAAATCATTTTTTATCGATAGGAGAGTTATGTATTCAAAAGTTTTCAATTTAAACATAGATTATTATTAGAAATTTTAAACTCACTATATATTTACTCAAAACTAAACTTTTACTTATCATTCATTATTAAATTGAATTATGAGTAAAAAACAGTAATTCATTCATAATATTAATAAAAGTTCACTCAAAACATGATAAAAATATAAAAAATATGAAAAAATATTCCCTAAAACAAACATATAAAATAATACAAATGAAAAGTAAATTTAATTAAAGGAAAAATAAAGAGCAATAAAAAAGAGCTTAAAGTTACGGTTGAATAGCATATTAAAAGTATGTAAAGTATATTAGCATTTAATTTGAATGTAAGGAAAAATGAAATAAAAGTTTCAGTGCATTGTATTGTTAAGTAGAGTACGAAATACCGACGTTATAGTCATGCGCTGTGAGTCATATTGAGTTGTATTAGTATTAACTTCAATGAAGTACTATATGTTTTGACAACACTTTTCTGCAAAGATGGACACGAATGCAAACTATAATTGCATTTTAAATGAAACAAAATAACATCTATTCATATGTAATCAAAAAAATTACATAAATACTAAACTCAAATCAAGTATCAGTTCAACAATTATATGAAAATAGTTTGTGTCTTAAGTGAAACCACAGAAATGGGACTCTATTTCGGACTGATTTTAATGATGAAAATAAAGAAATAATAGATTTGAAATTTTGTGATTAAATAAGTTTAAAATTTAACTAATAATTAGTAAATTTCTTAATGAATTTGTGATAATTAACGTGTGTATGAATGGGAGCACAACAGGCAAAGGATTTGCGACCAAATGTTGCCAATAATAGTAATAATAACAGCAATTCATTGCAATCATTAAGTCATTCATTAGGAAATCCTAATATCAATCCAAACGCCACAAGAATTGCCACAATTTCTGGTATCAAACAGTCTAATAAACAGAGGCAGAAATTTGGTGCCAATATTTTTTTTGAACACAATGGTTAGTATTCAGACTATCTATCGATTAAATCGTGTTTTTCTCCCTTAATTGTTATCTCATTTCCGCATTCATTCAACTTTATTTTCATTCATATATCAATTGTTTCACAAATAAATCGCTTTCATTGATGAGTGTTTTATGACTTTTTGTAATTTCAATATTAGAAAAATGTTGCGAATCTATGTCTATAATACGAGGCAATACTTATGTTTCTATAGAGACTTATTTAGCATTTTATTAATCGACAAATTTTTGAGTGCATTTTCAATATCACTTAACATCAAAATACTGTCTTTGTATCGAAAGTCTGCTCTTTTTTCTCTATTACTTCTTATATGTAAATAAATAGATGAGTTATTTGTAAATATTATTAATAATAATAATATTTCTGATAAACAGAAGCTCTATTGCAAAACCGACCGCTGCCTGAAATACCAGATCATTCGTCGTCTTTACATAGTTTACAAGAAGAGACACCGATTGGTTTTATAGCAATTGATTCTTCACAGCGATGGATGTCTAAGGAAAACCTATTATCACAAACAGAAGAACTCGATCCACAACTTTTTGTAGCGTTATATGAGTTTCACAGCGGAGGAGAAAATCAATTATCGCTTAGAAAAGGTAATTAAATAATTGTTTATCACTTGACTTATGTAGTGGTATAAAAAAATGACTTTATATAAAGTTATGATTCATGAAAAAGTTTTTGAAGGCTTTCTCACTCATAGTCTAGAGTTTAGGTGTTTTTGATAAGTTGGCGTCTGAGAAACGTATTTTCGTTTTGAAATGTAATTTCCTTTAAGTATTGATTGAATACAAGTCTTGCATTGAGCAAAATTATTCATTCATTATAAAAATCTAATTACTTTTTGAATTATTGGATCCTAAGGTTATACAAATATTGAGCGGATGTCTAGATTTATCTTAATTATCATTATTAAAGACTTTCGTGATAGAAAAAGTATAATGCCATTGACTGACAGTTGCAATAATGACATTTATAAAAGTTAAATATTAGTTGTCTTTAAGGATTATGTAATACTTACATTTGTTGATTAGATTAAAAGAAAGTATACAAATAATGTCTCAACTATTTTGCTGATTATAGTCAATGCTATCTATTATATCATAATCAGAGTTTATTTAATATTTCTGTTGAATTTAATTAAATAAATAGCGAAACTGTTAATGTTTGACCTTTAGTTACAATATTAAATGAATGGCAATTGAGTTGAAAGAAAAATATTATTTAATAAACAAAATCATTAATACCTGATAATAGTTTTTTCAAATATTATAAGTTTAGGGGATTTTAATGATTATGACTTTGTATTTGAGAGTTTGAAAGCTTCAAAACATAATTACCGGTATTTCCCTTTCAATTACAACTCAATTCTCAATGCATTACTTGTTTCAAACAATTGCCGGTATTTCTAAAGTAGATAAAAATGCACATAAATTTTTCAAAGTCTATCTCATCGCTTAAAAAATTTTCAGATTCAGATGAGGTCATCAACTGAACAATGAATACAGGAGTGAAGCAAAAATTGCAAAGACTTACAAGTTCTTTACATTCTCTAAGAGTCAAAACTTTAAAGTCAAAGCAATTAAGTCTAGAGAAAGGCTGAAAAATGAGAGCTTAAAATGAATTTTAAAATTAATTTTAAACATAGCTGTAAAAAGTTGATGAAATGATAGGTATTTTATTATTTAAATGATTTTGTATTTTTGCGAATGTGTAAAATTGATTATGAAATAAGTCACGACTCAATCAAATGGATATGTTCTACGACTATAATTATAGTAATTTATTTAAATTATTGTTGAATAAAATTAATATTCTTTTTGTAGGCGAGAAATGAGGTTAAGTTTGAGCCCTAATCAATGCCAAGCCGTTCAACAGCTGTTTCTTTCAATTCTACGATCATTTCATTTGATTAAAGCCTTGAATTTAGCGATAAATCATTTAATTATCTCATAACAAATGAAGTGATTAATTATCAAATTAAACCCAATTAATTAGTCTTAACCGAAATGCTTTAACGAGTTTTCCCACTTTTTGAAGCTATCTATAAACTATTGAGTTTTACTAAAAAGTTACTAAACTTCTTATCCAAATATAACACTATTTGTATTTTTATGAACTCAATATTAATCACATATTTCTTGACCAATTTACTTGATTTTGATCTTAAAATAAATGTTTATTTAAATTTCAATTTATGAATAAAAGATCAATTTCTCATATATGATAATATCATCTCTTGAGGACATAATTTCTATAAGAAGATCCTTAAACTTCTATTATTAAACAATAGTTGCCTTTAATTAAGTCCTTCTCAAAACATCGAACAAATATTTATATAAATAATTATTGTTTAGTTTCGAGAATCGTAAGCGAAGAGCCATTTATTACATAAGGTTTGATTAGAAAAGTGAACATTAAACTCAATTTTTGATTAACTTTGACATTGATCTTAACTTTAAGTTCGAGTTTAATGCCTTCTGTCCTCTATTAAAAACTGAGATAACAGTCGAAAAAATTATTTTAGGAAATAATTGAGTTTTCAAGTATTATTTTGTTTCAATTGATAGTCTTATCAAATAATAGATAAAAGTTTTGGCAGAAAGTTTCAGGTCTTAATTATCAGTTTTCTATTAATGTTTTGTAAGCATTTTTCGCAAGAATTCTCGTGTAATTGTGAATAGTTTCTTATGTATTATTGCTTTATCGGAAACTTTCGGAAGTGAAACTACGAAAATAGAAAGAACTTTGTTTAGACTAAATTAGTGACGTTATACTCGATTTATGGTGAAGTGAGCCTTTCAGCATTCACTGTATTACTAGTGTTAGTCAAGCGTGAAGAGAGCCACAGCTAGAAAATAGTGATCCTCAAGTTCATGCCAGAGTTTATTATTTATATGAATGTTTACATCAGTTTTAGTATTAATTAAAGTTTCTAAAATTAGTCCACAAAAAGCTAAACATTCATCGCACTATATATTATTGATGAACCATCAAAATCAAAAAACCAAATTCCTTATAAATAGTTAGTTATCTTTCAAGCATTTATTTCTGTATTATTTTTATCCACCATAACATTCAAATCATTTTCTCAAGTCAAAGCAACTTATGCTTTGTCTTCAGAGAATTTTTCACTAAATATTTCATTATAATATTGTTAAAAATTATCAAATATTGTTTTGATTACTTTCATGAAAAGTAATTCTTGTGAAATAATTATTATCAGTAAAAGGACTAAGAATTAATTGAAAATATTATTTCTCACGATATAAATAGGAGAACAGGTTCGAGTTTTGTCATATAATCGTTCGGGTGAATGGTGTGAAGCACAATCGCGATCAGGACAAGTGGGTTGGGTGCCATCAAACTATATAACACCAGTGAACAGTCTGGAGAAGCATAGCTGGTACCATGGACCCATCTCTAGGAATGCCGCTGAATACCTATTATCATCGGGTATCAACGGAAGTTTTCTTGTGCGAGAAAGTGAATCGAGTCCAGGGCAGAGATCTATTTCATTAAGATATGAGGGAAGAGTATATCACTATAGGATTAGTGAAGACAGTGAGGGAAAGGTTTATGTGACGAGTGAGTGCAGGTTTAACACATTGGCAGAACTGGTTCATCACCACAGCATGCATGCGGACGGACTCATAACTATGTTATTATATCCGGCGCCCAAACGTAATAAACCCACTGTTTTCGCGCTGAGTCCAGAACCTGATGAGTGGGAAATCGATAGAACAGATATTGTAATGAAGCACAAGTTAGGCGGTGGTCAATACGGAGATGTTTACGAAGCCATTTGGAAACGCTATAACATGACAGTTGCTGTTAAGACTCTCAAAGAGGACACAATGGCTTTGAAAGACTTCATAGAAGAGGCTTCTATTATGAAAGAGATGAAACATTCAAATTTAGTGCAATTGTTAGGTGTCTGTACTCGTGAACCACCTTTTTATATATTAACTGAGTTTATGAGTCACGGAAACCTTTTAGACTTTTTACGTAATGCTAATCGAGACGAGATTAATGCGGTTGTGCTCATGTATATGGCAACACAGATCGCTTCTGCCATGTCTTATCTCGAGTCCCGCAATTTTATTCATCGAGATTTAGCCGCGAGAAATTGTTTGGTCAGTGAAAACCATTTGGTCAAAGTTGCCGACTTCGGCTTAGCGAGACTTATGGGTGACGACACTTATACAGCACATGCGGGAGCCAAGTTCCCCATCAAGTGGACCGCACCCGAAGGTTTAGCTTATAATAAGTTCTCTACTAAGTCTGATGTCTGGGCTTTCGGTATACTTCTCTGGGAAATCGCCACATATGGCATGTCTCCTTATCCTGGAGTCGAGTTGACTGATGTCTACCATATGCTTGAATCAGGTTATCGTATGGAATGCCCGCCCGGATGTCCTCCAAGAGTTTATGATCTAATGAGGCACTGTTGGCATTGGGAACCAGCAGAAAGGCCTGCTTTTTTCGATATTCATCACACTTTAGAGACTATGTTTCAAAATTCTAGCATTACTGAAGAAGTGGAGAAACAACTCGAAAGACAAACTCCTGTCAACGTCCCCTACAAGAAGTTATCTGGCAGTTCACCCAATATTCATCAATTAGCAAATTCTCCGACAGTGGCCACAACTCCCACCACTTCTAATGCCATGAATGAACAGATATGGAATGCAAATCAATCAACAAAAACAGGTATTATTACGACAAAGTCTACTGTCGTTCAGTTACGAAGAGGTGGCCTTAAGTCAAAACAGGCACCGATTCCGCCGAAGAGAACGAGTTCTTTTCGTGATTCCACATATCAGGACAAACCTTTAGGTGACGATGAAATACTTGAAGGCGCTCGAGAGACAATGAACGGCATCGAAAAAGTGTTCGAATCGTTGAGCAAAGAATTACAATATGATGAACAACAGATCGCTATTGAAAGTGAAAATGTTTTGCAAACATTGGAAGACTTTCAGCTTTCAAAGCAATCATTATCTCAGCCAAAGATTAAGAAGAATAAGAGTTCAAAGAGTAGAGGAGATAATGATAGAAACGATTCTCATAAGAAAGTACAAGTGGCAACACTTGAAGTTCACAACGTTAAGCGTGCTATCAATCGTTACGGAACACTTCCAAAGGGCGCTCGAATTGGGGCATATTTAGAGTCATTACGACAGTCACAATCAGATCAACAACAACTCGATTGTCTTAATGAGACCTCATTTGAGAATGAAATCCTTTCTCCCATTGATTACTCGATAGGGAATGAGCCGAGTATTGCCGTCGCGACTGTTGGCAGACATATGAATAAGAATAGAAGCAAATCAAAAGATAATCGCTATGCAGATGACACCAGATATTCATTCCGTGGATATTTGCAGAGACAAAAATCCGATTTAACGCATTCCAGAGCTAGCGATGCATTTGAAACGGAATCAATGCACGAGAAGACTATCAACAATTCAACAAATCTTAACAAAAGACACATTAACTCAAAGCCGGTGGCATCGCCTCGACTGCCACGTAATTCTCAACGAACGAGTTCTACTCGTAAGTCAGGTATCGCTAAGTCATCAATACCTGTGACACTAACAGGTAGTAAAATGCAGAACAGTTACGAAGAAAATGGCAATAAATGTATATTTGATAATATAGTTCGACGTAATAGTGATAATGCGACCAATTTTGATACGAAGACTGATCCGCCGTCACCACAACTACTGCCATCACCGCCGGCGCCCTTTGGCTCGAGTGCAATAAGACGTACACTTAAGAAACAGCACAGACCTAGAGATCGACCTCCAAGTCCTCCTTCATTATCAAAAAGTGGTTCATTTGATTGCGATCAGAATATGAACCAACAAAACACGACTCCAAGTCCTGAACACATTCCTAACTCTTCATCACAACAATCACAGTCCGCTTCATCCAGTCCTCAACACTCATCCATTAAAGTCGAAACCAGTAGTAATCAAAATATGAATGATTTCCCGCCACCGCCTTCTCCTAATGGCGAAGAGGAAGAAGAGGAGGAAAAATCAAAATCCAATAGCAGTGACTTTTTGGTTGATAACAATAAAGTTAATAATGATCTTAATTCTCATAAGAGTCCGGCCGCTCAACTCGTTTCAGAACTGTTTGAAAGCTTCAAAATGAAAGCCAAAAGAAAAGAAGCCGACAGTGAGTTTGTTTCGAAAAACAATGGATTTGAAGATAAGAATATACCAGTTGTCGAATCCAATAAAGTAACTGTTAATTCAAATCCGGTTAATAAGTCAACGAAATCTTTTATAAGACGATTCCAGTCAAAGCCGGGTCCTGACTATCCGGCGCCGGCGCCACCCGTTCAGCCAACTGTTTCTCGTAATTCAGTCGCAGAATATGTCACTCCAGTACTTAAGAGGACACCAATCAAACCAATTGAGACCATTCAAAACGATGATAAAGATGTTAAATATAGTAATAATAAGAAAGACATTTTGACAAATCGTAATCTAAATCATAATGAAATGAATAACGAGAACAGGAAAACAGAATTATGTCCTGAAAGAAGTAGTGGTTATGATGCGGACGATGAGAGTAAAAGACATAGTTCTAGTAGTATTACAAGTTTGAAGAAGATGTGGGAATTGCAGTCTTCTAATGACCAAAACTGTGAGACCAATGCTGTTAAAAGTAGTGATACTAATAATACCTCAATTGTTAAGTCACAAAATAGTCCTAAAGTACAGATTAAGCGTACGTCTGATGTGCTCAAGAGTTTGCGTCGATCTGATAACAGTGCGTCCGCTGATAATATTGTCTTCAAAATTAATGAAGAAAGAGATGATGACTCGCAGTCTTTCTTAAAGCCATCGTAAGTATACTCATTTCAACATTTAATTGCTTTCAATACTTTTAAGCTATTTTTACGACTTTTGCTTATCTTTTTTATGGGCTTATTATGTAATGAATTATTAATATGTGAAATTTGTTGAGGGCTTTGAATTAATTTCTTTCTTTTGTTCAATTAATTTTAATCATTCGTTGATCTAATTTTTATCTGTGAATATAATTATACATTTTTTAATTGAATGGTTAAGTCTTTATCGCAGATGTTTTGTTTGTTTATAAATAGTTTTGTAGAAAGTTTTCACTTTAAACATATGATCAGAAGCTTATTCAATGTCTAAACTCGTGAACTAATTATTGTTTATTGAATTATCTGATAGATTGCCAAATAAGCCACAATTCAAAACTGGTTGCCAACGAGTACTTCCTTCTGGACCTGTTCTACAAAAACTAGTTAAACAAAAATCAGAATCAGATAACAATAGCGGGAATAGCAGTAAATTAGTATTGAAATCAATTACAAAACAAAACTCGAATATAAAACAAGAGAACAAATACGATAATAACGTGATCTCAAGCGACAGATCATCTATTCTGGAAATATCTGGTGCTATTGAGAGCAGTATTTCAACACTTAAATCATCGCCAACTCAGAGCTCGGTTGCAATCATGCAATTGTCAGATAAAGTACAACTGTTTAAGCTTTCGTGTAAGCAATTCTCAGATCATGTTCCGCCACAACAAAGATTCAGATTTAGAGAATTGTTGACGAAGTTTGAGAGTCAATGCGATCAACTCAAGACTTCTAACTCTTCGGCTTCGAGTAAACTATACTCTGATTTACAGAATACACTCAGAGATATTGTGAATGTTGTTCAAAGATAGAGAACAAACAAATGATAGGTTTTGTTCTCTATTCAAGTAATTGAATAATATATCGCTTATATACCAAAGTGCCAAACAATACAAGTGTGGCAGCAATTGATTCAATAGGAGTTTCAACAAATCATTTCTCTCCTCTCATGTATAAATCAATACAAATCTATAGGATTTTTCAATACAAAAACACTTTAACTACTCTTCAACTCGATTTTACTCTAACTTTTCAACTTTTTGTCAATTCATTTAAGTAAAAGTCTAGTCGACTGCAGTTTTTTGTAAATCACTTGCACTTTAAGCCAATCCTCATGTGATTCCATTCCCTTAACTATTAATAAATTAAATGATTGTTTTTCTTGAGTGCACACAAATAATGCATTAATTATAACGACATCTTAAATATTGTATCGATTAATGACAAAACAAAGAAAATGTAATTTTTAATAACGAACTCATGAAATGCTGAAACTTTTTCTAATTTTGATTTTTTTTTCGTTCACTAGTCATGAATCAAATTTAATTATTTACTTTTATTCAGGTTTTTATTACTTATGCGGCTTTTTATAGCATTTCTTTTCCTTCTTTTTTGATCTGCAAAAAAGTTTATATGTATTGTATATTATTATAATTGTAGTGAAGAAATGATGTTTAGATATATCTGTATTATTTATATTGAATTTATTAAACATTTTTAAATAATTTGAGTCATTGCTCTTTTTAATACTTTAAAAAATGCAATATTTTTTAACTCATGCCAAACAGAAAGAGTTTCTGTCTGTCCGTAGGCAACAAAGCCTCTCCTTTTTTGCAAATAATTAAGTATTTAATTGTTTTAGATATGATTCCAGATTTGTCTGACTTGAGATGTTTTTGGTTTAAAAATTTCGATAAAATTCGATGAAATCAAATAATTTCGAGCACATGAGCTCTTTAGCAATATATGATTTGATAATTTCCGAATTTCACATTTCATTTTAATTGTTGAGAAATCTTATATTTTAATACGAGTTTAAAAACTCGATTTTAATACAAAATATTTAAATGCTTTTCAATTGAAACAAAAATTACAAAAATTAATCAAATAATTTAATTTATAAAAAGTGATTTAAACTAAAGCCTAACATTATAGTTCTCGTCATTATCAATACGCTCTTGTTTTCCTTCAACTTTGAAAATTTCATTGTCTATACCATTCTTATGTCCATTTTTGAATTTATTGTCCGAAAAGGCATTCTTTTGAGAACTTTGATCATTAAATAAGTGTTTAACCAAATTAATAAACGGGGCCTCAAATACTAGATGAGCAAAAGTCGAAATAATAACTGTGAACACAAATATTCCTGCAGTTGTCGACAGCTGTAAAAAATTGAATTTTTCAAATCTATTTAGTTTTTAAACTAAATTCAGTGCAAAACTTACTAATTCGAAGTCTCGATAAATAATAAGATCCCGTTTTGTGAAATAATAAAACCAAATAATAATCAAATTCAATAAATATATTTGATATGTCAGTCGACTTAATGGTAAGAATAGTTTGTGTGACAAAAAGCTGTTGACGATTCCTATCAAAAATTCAATGATTGGGTGAAGCTTTTAATCAAAAGTTTGATTTATGTTAAACTTATTTATATGGAATTACCAGCTCTTCCGCTGACACATTCGTGAATAATCCATGCGATTCCAGAAATGAAAAAAATTCTATGCAATCCATAGTAAGCCATTGATTGGTTCATTGAAGGCTCAGTTTTCCATTCATTCCATTTCAATGTAACCATAACTGAAGTAATGCTTATTAATGGCAAAACAATCCAACCGATCGCTCGAATAAACTTTCAATTATAGAAAATGATATACAATTCTATAAAAAAAAGTTATTATTGATTCAATATTTTCTTACTTTACTTAAGTTTAGTTTTGACACTTTGGAAGTGATGAGAACTCCTATTGCAATCCCAACAAAGTATGAAGAAAAGTGATTGAAAGTTAAAAAGTGCAAAAACTTAATATCACTTGGAATTTCACTTTAAGAAAAGTTTCTTTAAATAATCGATAGTATATTAGAGAACTCGAAATCTTACTCTAACAATGGTCTGTTCATAATGGGAGAAATTGCCAGCAATTTTTTCTTATACGCAATCATTGCCGGAAAAATAATTCCAATTCCAATCAAACCAGCATTCAATAGAGAACCCATTTGTGGCTTCTTATGAATCAATAATAAAACAATGATTCCAAGTAAATATAATTGAAAGTTAGCGCTTATAAACCACGTCTGCGGTAAACACTATAATCAAAGAATATGTTAAATCTCATAAAATATAGTCTGAAAGCTAAAGAACACGTTCTTGAATAGTATTTATGGACTTACAATATCTTGTGATTCAAACCAATTTGTTATATAAAGTAAACTTTGCCACCAATTGTTTTCACAAGTTTCGAATAACTTAGAAGTACTTGACTTATACATTGGCCCTCCATTTGGTAATAGCGGTAATAAAAATATAAGTAAAGTCGCGTAAACAAGTGATGGACTGAATCGTATCCATCGTTTGGACACATTTTTAACTAAATCAAGATTTCCGTTTTGTTTTCTCAATAGAGGTATTGTTGTGTAAGCCATCAGAAAACCACTGATCAAAAAAAATATTTCAGATGCATTCCAACTGTTAAATATGAACTGAAATAGACATTGTCCTCCTCTTTGACTCATCTCTGTGTGAACACTCTCTAAAAATCATCGAAAACTATATCAAAGTTTCTGTTTATTTGTGAAAATATTTGAATAATTTTGTGATCATTTCATACTTATTAAAGATTTGAGTTGTGGCTGATATCCAAGTAAATAGACGTTTGCCGTTACGATCCATATAATTGATAAAACTTTTATGCCATTAATAAATCGCAAGTCTTTGTTTTGAGACTTGAGAGACAATAATTTTTTCACATTAGAATAAGCAGAAAAACATAATATCGGCGAATGGGATGTTTCTCCACCATATTTTAGATTATCTTCATTTTTGAAGTTAATATAGAGTTCATAAACAGTGGCCAAACCAACGATGGCAGACATCAACGCTATAATTGCACTGAAACATGATCTCTAATTAATATGAAGAGTTTATTTGATTCATAAACTAATACTAACATTGCTATGAGTTGACAAAATTCAATTTGATTTGTTGAGTTCAATTGAATGAGTTTTTCTTCTTCAGTATAACAATCCTCTCCGACTTCAACTTCGAAGTGAAACTTTTTAAGAACTGAAGTTTTGAAAGTGAGTGGAAAGTTGAGAAATTGTGAATTAATAAATGCTGAGAGTATGGAGAGTATGAATACAGTTATTATGCTTACAATTATGGAACAACTCTTGGATATCATTTGCTGAACAGACTGACGGCACACACATTCCCAATAAGAATGGATTGGAGTATAAGCTATGCGAAAATGAAGAAACATATTCAACAGCCTATAAAAAGGAGAAAATAAGTGAAACTGTCTCAGAGAAAAACTTCGTTGAGATGTTTACCGTGTTTTCTAGAGTGGTATTTCTGTAATTAAAGAATTTCTCAGTATATTTCAAGTTATTCTTCTTGGGGGGTAAAGGCATTTTCATTTTTATCAAACAATATTTCCCATTCCATAATAAGCCTGTTTTAGTATTCGCTTCATCATAGGCTTTAACTCTTAGGCATTGATCAAAGTTTCCTAAATCTAGAAATGTTCCGTCCATTAATCCGTATGGAATGAATTTTGCCGATGAGTCCAGTACTGCAATAACATTAACAGAATCTCTTTAAAAATTTTAAGCACAAACTAAATGTCTAATGTGTTTAAATCTGTCATTTTTAAATTTATTATCATTTATCAACAATCAAATTGCATATAACTCTTATTCAATTTTTTCATAATTTCTTGTCGGAATTATTAATCAAAATTCATGACTTCGGATTCAATTTAATGCTTCAAACTGTGTATCTTATCTTATCTTATCTTAATTTTGCTTAATTAATGGTCTGAATTCTGTGACATTTGTCATAATGTATGAAATAGAAGATGACGAGAAGATGACGATTTGCATCCCATGAGTTTGTATTGAAAACATTTACTACAATATAATTTACATAACATTTTTCTTTGTGATTGACTCATTTGATTTGCGAGTGCTGGTCATCATGATTGAGACTCACGCACAGAACCGCTTCTTTTAAACCTATTGACAATAACAAATGATACTCAAACTTATCAAGTATTATTAGAGCGTTATTCGCAACAATCATCAATTTTTTCCGATTCCTATTCTGTCATTATATGTTTAGCGGATATTACAGTATATAAATCAGGGTTTCTCAAACATTTTTGCCTCACGGGCCAATTTCTATCGATCAAAAACAATGGCCGGATTGCAATTTTTCAATATATAAATCTTCACTTTTTTCAAAGAGCTTTAATTTTCAATCATTTCTCTATTACCCGGAAAATGAGTAAAAAAGCTCAAGAATATATTTTGGAGTAATAGTTAACGGATTTTGTTGATCGAGTCATGATTTGATGAATAAAATTTTGTCTTAAATCGAAATTCAAATTAAAAGTTTTATGATTAGCTTAAGTCAAAGTTAGCGAATCAACATTACATGTATTCTTATCTCTATTGAAAAGATGTTTTCTCTATTGAAAAGATGTTTTGCTTTCTTTAGCCATAAGGAAAT
>JAQFZT010001088.1:0-17400 GCA_034696325.1 Camisiidae sp.
GATGCACAAATATTAAAGAGTATAAGTTTTTCAACATTAATAAAAGTTCGATATAATCATTATATTTTTCAATTGTTCAAAAATAGTTTTACTTCAATATTTTGAAAAAATTTTGCTTTAATTTGATTTTTTATCCTTTTTATGATTAATTGAGAGAAAACAAATAATCCAATGACTAATTTGATCGAAAAATATATTCAAAATTTTATGGCTTGAATCTAAAAAGACATTTCCTTTTTATGGAGCCAAAGAGTATTATAAATCGTGTCTAAACAAAGTTTACATGGAGTTTTTTAACCTGAAATATGATACAATTCTAACACTTATGAGCATCAGTGATGGCAACTTCATGAAAAAAGTTGTCTCCCCTGACATAGATTTGTGTATATGTTTAAAGAGGCAAAAAAGGCATCAGCGAATACTTTTGGTTGATTAAATTCGGGGACTCTTGAAAGTGATTCTAGGCCTCACTGACCACTAAATGACCAGAAACGAAACTTGAGCGCCTTTCAAGTCAATAAAATAAAGTGAAGTAATACTGTCTTTATATCAATATAAGCTAATGTGAAGGAAATCGAGCTTTTCTGATGGCTTTCTAACACATATTCTACACAAAACTTAATACAGTCTATTTTCAATAATAATAGCCTCCTTTTATTATATTAAATAATAATAACATTTATTATATAATTTATTAATGCGACAATTATTATGCACTCACACTGTATTTGAGCTTTAATAATATACTGTACATAAAAAGGTATACACAATGTTTAATGCAAAGAAAACAAAATTTGCCTTTTTATTGGAGTTAATTTTAGAGTTCGTGAGCAAATATTCTATAGTAAAGAATAACAAGAATGTTAGCAAAGATATAAGTCGAATAGAGAATAAATAGTATTAATTTAATAAAATATGGCATAACATATATGATAACTTCGGATACTTAATGCTAATGTTTGCATAACTTTAAGTCAGTCTTCGTTTGATTCGATGAATACTTTTAAAGGAAGAATTGCTGCCGCAAAATCAATGTTTTTTTTATCTGCGAAACATTTTTAAACCTCGAGGGTATATGTATTTCTTTTTGGAGTTGTAGTTCTTTTTTCAAAATCCCTGAGAGCGAGTTCATCAAAAAAGCATGCAATACGATATTGGACAGTATCATTGTATGACAGCCATAGTCTTCTTCAACAGCCATAGTATTCTTCAACAGCAATATATACATAAGGGAGAGAATACCGAAAGCTGCTCTTAATCAAGCAATAGTAAAGAATTGCAAAAACGTATACAAAAAGCTCGACAGGAGACTTGACTCGAAATGTAATTCCGTTTTGTTAATGCTCAGAAAATTCACGATTAAAGTAAAAGTGCAAAAATAAGAAATACACAATAGCATCCCCTCCTTTATTTTGTGCATAATAATGACAAAAGTGAAGTTAGAGCAATGTCTCTGTGTGTCTGTTTTGACTAGAGTGAAACGGGCTGACAGTTTAATTATCTGGTGGCACTATGGGATTGTCAGTCAAGTTTGCAAACATTCAGCGCACTTCTCCATAGCTTAACGCCAAGCCCTACAAGTAATTAGGGAAATGAAGTTTTCCGCAACAAAATAACAAGTCAACAGTTTATTTTTCAGGTAAATAGAGTCATTATAATAAATAGCTTTCAAAAAATGCTTCCATTTTCAAATCTAATCAAAAACAACCCAAAAAACCTCCAATAATTGCCTAAATATTTCGCTAATAAATCCCCGAACGGACACATTTTATTAATTTGACTTTTTCTTACTTAAGAGAAATTCCAATTACTGGCAACTTTTTGATGGGAAAAGGCTTACATAACTGTATATATA
This sequence comes from Camisiidae sp., assembly GCA_034696325.1. Classification (NCBI taxonomy): domain Eukaryota; kingdom Metazoa; phylum Arthropoda; class Arachnida; order Sarcoptiformes; family Camisiidae; species Camisiidae sp. Next base: position 1,856 of record JAQFZT010001088.1, read on the forward strand.
TGCAAATTATATTTGTCTTAACTAAAGTTAAACAAAAAAGACTGTTAGAACAAAAAGTAAATGTTTATATCAAACGGTTCTTTATAATTAAGCACAAATATATACACGCATGGGTTCGACTCTTTTCCAGTGGTCGATAAGTTAGACACATATCAAGTCAGGTATTTTCACTGTTCAAATTAGTTTAACATTAAAATTCTAAACAATACACATCAACTTATAATGTAAAACAATATTGTATTCAATTTATCTTATTTTCAATCAGAAAAAGAAGGACTTCATGGAAGAATAGCTAATGAAGTAAAGCATCTATTCTTCTTGAATAAAGTCAATTGAATGCAAAATTTAAGAAATGTTTTAAGTCAAAAGCTTTTGTCATAATTTCGATCACTTGTCACGAAATGGTCACGAATGCTATAAATTAGAAATACTGGTAGAAATAAAACAAAATTAATCTTCATATCCATTGATGATTGAGCAAAATTTTTTGACAAATGGCAGTAAAACTTTAATATTTAAGTTAATCACTAGGGGTTGAGAATAATCAGATTAATTAATATTCTGACTATATATATAAAAAGTTGAAATAAGTTAATAGAACTTTGAATATTAATTAATGTCTAACTAATAAATAACCTTAATTTGAATAATAGATGTAATGCATAGTTGTTTTATAAAGTTCTAATATTTTGTAAACAGAACTGGAGTCAGTGATGTTCACCGTTTATTTGATATAAAAAGCATTATAGTATTAAAAGCTGGAAACAGAATAAAGTCACGTATAAGTTGAGTCCTTTCCCAACAAAGTCGAAGCCATGAAAAGAGGCAGTGATCCAACACAAACAGCAATTTAAGTTTAATGTGGTGTTAAAATTAAAATCAAAAGCTGTCACCAACACATTCATGATACTTATTTGAGTCTAACATTGAATTTGGAAAAGAGAACAAATTTGAGGGTTTAATCAGTTTTATGCAATTTAAATAAAACCAATAACGAGTGGTGTGCTATACATGGCATCATTCCAATTGAGTGTTGCGAAGAAAGGTTTGGTATTATCAAAAATGCTTAATGCCTTGAGGCCAAGATTCACATTATTGTAAATTTAGTTCATTTATCAGTACACACGATATTTTATTGGAAAACTTTATGGCAGAGCGCGTTCTCCTCTTTTCAATTCAATTCCGCGATCATCTCTTCAGCCATTATTCCTGGTGTCAGAAAAGGTATTGAGTATAGAGACCAGCGATTCTTTGCAATATTTTAAATTAAATAGAATAAAATAGCTGAGAATCAGAGCCTCCGTTCGAGCTTTGTTTCGGTTGAATGCATTGAAATTAAATCTAACACGAAATGCAATCTGGGATGCCTTGTGTTGGCGGCAATACCTTATCCAAGCTTTGGTTGAGTAATTCTAAACAAGCAATTTTCAAGTGAATAAATTCTATATTTTTCTTCATTGCATGTTTCATCTGATGGTCTCATATTAGTTATTAAATAAAATTTGCTTTATGTGATATTTTTTGACGAATTTTTTCACGAATATTCTGCTCACGTTCAATGTTTTAGATTCAAAAATGGAGAGCCCGACGAACTAATAGTAGTACAACATTTCTGACTCTCTGTGGGGCTATCTTTTTAAAGATAAATTCTTTAAAATTTAGTCTCAACTGAAAAGCTTTGATAGTGAGCATAACCGCTAAAGTCAGAAAAATGTTATAAAGCTGCAAATGGGGTGTCCATAAATTACTCTATAAATTTAATGAGAAAAGGCTCAACCAGGAGTTGAGGTTATTGCGATATCTGGGGTCAGTCAGCAGGCATTCCATGAGACCCATGAAAATTAATCGTTTTTCGCCAAACTTAATGGCAAGACACATGAGAAGAGGTTTGCAATGCTTTGGGTTGCTTTCATGCATCTCTACAAAGTAGTAATACTATGAGACTTAATTATAATCGGCTAATCAGACTCTGGGCGTCAATGCAATCAAACTTTTTTAAACAATCTGCTCCTATGTATTTACACTTATCATTCACGCCACCAGTTTATAAATGCCATGAATTCTCAACGAAGTGGTGCTAATAAATAAATATGTATGCGCTCAGCATTTTAGATAAGTGTAAGTTTTATTAAATTGATGCCATGTCTATACTATCGTAATTTTTTCATAACATAGCTTTTAAATAAACAAACTATTATATCGTCTTATATATTATACTCAACTAACTGTACTTCAATAGTATTTACTGTACTTTCAAAACAAGAAACCTATAATTTTCTTTAGTCTTAAACCCAAATAGTTTGCTTTACAAATCTTTCAGTAAAGACCTAAACAAAAGTTTGAAATATTAAACATGTCATAACAAGTCTATCCAATTAAATCGTTTAATACAAGTGATTTATAGCGTTTTTCGTTAATATTTTAAAATTAATAATCAGACAGACAATTATTTTTTGCTAATAACTAGTATGAAGTCTAAAATAGTTTTAATTAAAAAAAAACCAAAAATGCATTCCAAGCAAAGCGCAAACAATTTATAATAGTTATTCTTAAAAGTTGAACTCGTTCTTACTTATAGGCTCAACACAATAAATTGAAAAGTGTTTATAACAATAAGCCTCAAGCCATTCGGCAATTTTAGGAACTTAAGTCCAGCCCAACCTAAGCCCACAGGTGTTGTTTCATTTTTATTTTCAAGTATTACCCAAAAAACTTCGTTAGGTTTACGCTCGACCCAAAAGCCATTTTCAGGCAATAATTTCCATCGATTGCATGATTCGCAACAATTTAACTCAAAATTGCTTCTTCTCATTATATTTGACACCTAGACTGAGGGTTACTATTAAGTTACTACAGTATTATTCTATTATTATTAGAGAGAAGTGTTTTGCATAAAACTAATAATTTTCTCTTCTAATGCATCATTTCAATTGATGATCATATCTTAGAAATTCTGAAATTGAGTCCAAAAGATAAACATTATTTCACACACATTGCACTGATTTTAGATAAAAGATAACATAAATATAACAACATATTATATACTGTATGTATGGAAAGTGAATGAAAGAGAGAGAAAATGGAGAGAAGAGAGAGAGGAGAGAGAGAGAGAGAGAGGGAGAGAAGAGAGAGAGAGAGGAGAGAGAGAGGGATGGAGGGAGAGAGGGAGAGAGAGAGAGAGGGAGGGAGAGAGAGAGAGAGATTCATTTTTACATGAATGTACACAAGTTAGTTCGTGCACGAAAAGTTTGAGGGTAAATAATTATGTCCAAAATCGATCAGATGTGTTAGCTTGAGGTAATGGCATACCATTTTCACTTATTGGAAACCATTACAAAAGTAAGAGATAATAGCAATACATTTTTTTAGTGAATATAATCAACTTTAATGTTGAATTTATCACTGTATTGCGCTCTAACTGTAATGTAAGTTCAATCAAACTCATAACAAAAAGAAACCAAATAATAAGTATTAAGTTATTAACTCCACTCTATGAAGTCTTAGTGAATAGAGAAAGAACAGAGTAAAGTAATATGTGCTGTATTGTTGAGGTAAACTATAGCAGAACTGATCAGTTTTTTCAACAAAACAAAGAATGGGAGAACTGTATTCAGTAAAAAGTTAAACAAGTTATGTAAACATAAGAATTGTAGACATTGTTGGCTTAGTTTGTATTATGCACTGTACATATGCACTATTACTGATTAAAAGTTTTCGTCCCATAAGAGGCTTAATACTAACTTAAAATACGATCTGTATTTACAAAGAAACTCCCAGAGACTCGTCATGATGAAGATGACGCGATCACTGACTCGAACCAAAAACTTCAAAAATTGAGTCAAACTTATGAAAAAGCAATGCTTTTACTTTTCAATTATTTGAACTTTTCTAAGAAATAAAGTGAATTCCCCTCAAAAAAGTGAGGGTTCGCACAACATTTCACAAGCTCACGACAAGGCCTAAAGCGAAATTTTATTTTTGACCAGATAGTCAGAGGGCAACGCTTCAAAATGTCCAAAACCTGTTTTTATACTCTCACTTAGCGTTGTTCCGCTTTCAATATTTCTATTTCACTTTTCATGAAATTTTTTAATTTTGCTTACTTTCGATTAAGCAAAATCATTGTATGACTTTTCATTTTACTTTCGATTTAGCTTTTGATGAGAGAATCGTCACTGCATTGAAAGCAATATCTGTAAGCATTACTTAAGTCATGATTAATGAAAACGATTTCTGATTGAGATATTTTAATAAAAATTTTGTTTTATTTATCAACCAAATCTTATGAAATATTAAATCAAATGTTTTAGTTTCACTTTTAGATTATGTCGCAATAGTATTGCAATCTTTTTCATTGGTTTGTATCACATATTTATATATTTGCTCTGCAAATGAATCATTGAATCCATTTGTTTATATAAAATAACATTACACTATTTGTTTAAATTTATTTGCATTTTTAGAAAATATATTTTGCTTTTTAGCTCTAATCTCTCTTATGGCAAACCCTTCAATTCGATTAAAGAAATTATTTTATGACTTTTCACTCACTTTTAATAAGCGAATCAACACTACTCTCAATAGTTAAGGTTTGGTAAGAGTTAATAAGCAATTCTAAAGCAAGTATTTTTAATGAGTATGATCTGCAACTCAATCAGTGATATAAATGCTAATTTGCACACTCAATGAGTTCTGAAAAGATGTAAACTTTAGGACATATTGTGTTTGTACATTTCGAAGAGCTGCTATGGAGAGATGTCTTAAACAAGAGTGAACAAGAGTGGGTAGTTTAGAGGCAAAAAACATAGGTTTACATAAAACAATGTTTGCATCTATACAAACCATACAAACTGTAGGAGTGTATGTCTCGTAAAAGACTAAAGCCCTTAAGCTTAAAAGGATTTTATTTTTAATGAGTTTTGGCCCAACTTAATGGTCAACTAACTGAATACACTGAATACTTGTTCCTAACATGAAGTCTTATACTTTATTTGCATTTAAAATGAATGCTTTAACTTTTATTGAGCAATATTTTACACAAAACTCAAATAAGAAAAGAAATTTGTTTTCATATTTCTTTGAAAATAGGATACAAAATGTTGAAAAATATAGATTTGAGCAAAAGAGCAATAGTAAGAAAAATGCAAACGTATAATGTGATGCCCTATCATTAGGGGTGGAACTCATACTTTTTTGCTGAAAACATGCATTACTCTGAGATAAATTCCAATATAACTCTAATGTTATATAAAATGAATAGTATAGATATATTTATAGACCGCTGTATAATATAGTAGTGCTGAAAATGCCAACTGATTGGTGAGTAGCGAGAAGTAGTCACATGAAAATAATGTGGGAGTTTTAAAACCAAACAAGAATCAAGTTATAAATTTTGGGCGTTTCGGCTAAATAATAGTCGAGAGAAAAAGTACAAAATTCTAAATTATCATTTTCACAATTGAGTAATATATGAGAGAATACTTAAAATGTGACAAAGAATGCTTTCATCAAAACCCATAATAAAGTATTCCACTCTTTTCATGTTTTATCAAAGCTTAAGTTGTATTTTTATTTAGGAATAATAATTGGCCACAACTTAAGCAAAATTGCACTCTTTCAGTGATTCTTACATGAATTTATGAATTCTTAGCTTTAAAAAATGTTTTAAATATGCAAATATCAAATTTAATATTACTTATTATGCACACAAATAAAAAGCCTATATTTTAAAAAATATTTATAACTTGTGATATATTAATGTTTTAGAAATAAAGTTATATAAGTTATTACGAATTTGCACTTTATGTAAAACACTGACACTTAACTAATAGTTGGTTAGAATTAAAGTAATATTTTGGAAGAAACTCTTGAATGACAAATAAAGTGAAAAAAAAGGAAACAAAAGAATCATAGCTTAAGCAAATGTCATTGATGTCGAAGGCTTTAATTACATGAAAAGAAATCGAATCAATCTAGTTTGAAAGTCACCACCTGTTGCTATTTTTCTTAGAGCACATTGTCATGCATTAACAGCATGTGCGCAAAAAGATAAGTAACTTAAAGGCAAAAATTAATCTGATCGCAACTCTGAACGACGGGTGGGAATAGTTCTCTCTGTCCAATTCCAAGATGAAGAGTCCACAAAAATAAAATTTACTAAAAAAAGGATCGAATAAAGCAAAATGCTTTGGTTAGAAATCCAGTCAAACGTTATCGAACAGACAAAGTTTCGCTTTTAAACCGCAAACACTTGACAGTAAGTAAAATTCATTTCTTCACATACAAGACTACGTTTAACAAAATACCTGATATGAATTGTAATTACTAGAGAGTGAAGTGCTTTTTTAGAGACGCCTCCCTTTGCCATGAAATGAAAATCTCGGAAATCTAGTTTCCAGTCAGTAAAAGACTCGTTTTCAGTTAGTTTGAAGCTTATATTCTGTAAAGCGTTTTAGATTGATTGCTAGCTATTAAACATATTCTCTCATGCTTTGGGTTTTGAATAATTTTTAAATTGTATTTTTCGAGGAAAACTTTTAATAAACTAATTTTTTTTTCAAGAAATAGTTTTTTTAATCAGAACTTCATTACAGGTTTCTATCGTTTGATCTTCAAAAACAAAATGTTACATAAGTGAAGACTAGACACGTAAAGATAACTAACTATTTATTGCTTTACCAATTCTTGCACAACTCATGAGCGCTAAAATATTTTTATTTTTGTTCACTTGTATACAAAAGCGTATTTTGAAAAAAGGTATAGAATCAAATTGGAGGTCAACATGTTTAACCTGTCAACTATTTAAGTGTGCGATTTTATATGCAATACGTGCTCCTTCACAACAGTATATATTGAAGCTGTCAACTCACCAATCAAGGAATGTCTGCGTCTCAACCAAATACATGATGAACAACACATAAAGATTACGCACAAATATATCTCTGATTTTAATATTAAACGTTTAAATAGAATGTGTGTTCTTTTTATTCTTTTTATTCTTTTTATAGGTAATTAAAAATTAAATCACTTTCGCTTAATCTCAATTCAAGTAATTATGCTCTCATTCGTTTCAATCGTTATGTAAGAGATATCTCTGGATTTATGAAAATAAAAACTCAAATATTTGTAATTCTTTTAATCAAATTAAGATTAGAAATAGTTGTATCAATTGATTATACCATCAAAAGGAAGAATAGATTTTAAAAGTCAAAAAGCAGAATATTATATATAAATTAAAACCAGAATAAAAAATTCAAATTTTAAAGAATAATTAAACTTTTGAAGTTTGTATGAAAAATGTGATAAAACATTTTATAAACTGATACCTGTATTGCAGATATTTATTAATTGATATATTCATTAATTTTCAGTAATTAATTTATGAATAAAGCGAATGTTTGCAAACATTCTTATGAAAGAATAATTAGATTATTTCCCCCAACAATAGTGTTTGAGTACATTAGTTAAGCATAAATACATTTAAAATTGATTACAATTGACTCTAATTAATGACAGATTGGACTAAAGGGTAACTCATGAAAAATCAAAGTTTAATTAATAATATGTCACTAAAATATTTATTAACGTTAATGACTTTTAAAATAAATTCTGAACAAACAGACTCAATATAGAAACAAATGAACACAACTTAATAGAAGATAAAACTCACGTAATTTGTTCATGAAAACTAAAGTAGATTTTTATATAGAGTATATAATAAAAAGAATTTCAATCAATTAATAATCGCTACGTTTGTCTTTTTGAGTTGATGTGAAGCATCGAAATTGTGAAACCGTAACTAAAATTGAGATTTAGTCTTAAGATAGTTTGGGTCTAGTAAGTCTTCCAACGAATTTTGATACGAAGTCAACATAAGGTGAGAAAAATAATTCGCTCTCAAGGTTGCTGTCAGAAAAAGTTATCCCGACTACAAAAGAAAAACTTCTTATCCTTTTCTTTTTTGAGAGCACTTTAGCGAAAGCAAACATTAAATGCAATGCAATGCAATGTTGTCCAACTGAGAATTCCATATTCAGACAATAGGTAATCGACAATATATCGGCACATCTATTGAAATGCATTTATGGTTCAAGAATAACTAAAGCCCTAAATCCATACCGGATTTTCGCTGAAATTCAGCTCATTCTAGTCCTCGCACGGCTTGTTTGGTTTTACAGATCACATACGGAGAGAGAGTATAAGAGGTAACTATGATTTGGTACGAATACAAACATAAAAACAGTGAAACGATATAAAGTTTCACATGTGGAGACTTAAAGTTTGGACAAAGTTTGTGCCTGAGCTTTTCATATGCTAACACTTAGCTTAATCTCATGTGGAAACGCATACACTTTTATTTGTCAGGTGTTGTGTTGCGTTTTTATTACATCTATAAAACATAAAAATTATTTCTCATTCGGCCGATTTATGTCACTTTTTTAATGAGCTTTTCAAACAACTTTTATTATTCGATTCGCTCAACAAAAACACTATTTGAAAAGTTTAAGATTTTAGATAACAATATATACGTGATTTCATTATATAAACAATAATATAAATGAATTGAATTGGAATCACATTCAGCAAAACGATAATAAAAATCATATAAAATGATAGAATGCATAGTTTAGGCAGAAAATGTTATGACATAAATAATAGTTGTCTGGCAAATAATAAATTGGCCTAAAGCTAAACTTGACAATCGAATGAATGCAATAAATATTTATTAATTTTCAATGTAATTAAACTGAACTCACCTTAAAGTTAGTGCGCTTTGCGCTACAGAATGAAACTTCATTTGTTCGCGAACGACTCGTTGGCATTTTAACCATTGCACTGATCTCATAATCAAAACAATTTCCAAATAAACATATATTATAAGTTTTCAAACAACCAAATCTGCAGTCAATCAAATAATATTAATAATAAAGTCGATTACGAGAATCTTTTCTGAATGACTTAATTAATATTTAAATGGTTTGACGTATTATAACATGAGATAAAAAGTTATACTGAATCGGACATAAACGATAACATTAGATACGGTCTATAAAAATGATAAATACAGACATAAAAACATTCGTATACACAACAAATGATAAGTGCACTCGACTGTCACTCCGTTTATCAAACAAAGTGACAAAAATGTTATCGAGTTTTAAAAAATGTTAGCAAATAAGAGATCAATAAAATTGGAAAACTTGATGTGGTAATAGAGTAATGCTTCACACAATTTAAGCATACCATAGAGTGATGTATATTTCAATACAATGAAGAATGAAACTCACATAGCATTGAAGTTGAGGTGCTCTCTCACGAGTCTGAAGCCTCAAGTTAAAAGCAAAGCAAAGCTAACATGTCATGCTTACGAGGAGAACGAGAGAGAGTCAATTCGACTTTGTTAGGGAGTAAGTCGATGCCACACCAATTGACTACCTGACGAGTCAGTGCAATAGTTCCAATAGTCCCATATTCAGTATGTTTTTTATAAGACCTGCCCTTTCAAACTTTCAAAGGCGCATCAGCTAAGGGTTAGTTTTTCTTATTTCTTAGATTAATATAAATCAAAATGTGAACCACATCGGAATTTTTAATGATCATAAACAGGATTTTATATTGAAATAAACACAACATCATTTTAAATAAACGACATTTCTTGCACACCAGCCATACATACATTATCTCAGCCTTATATTCCATAAATTAAAAAATTCAAATCCGATGATTTCCAACTTTTGATTAATGGTTAGCTATTCTATCAAAAGTAATTAATTCCTGATATTTTTTTTTGTTTTTTTTCTCTAAGAAATTTCAAGATAAGCCGACGAAATATTTTTCTCAGACGAGAAACAAGAATAAAACACTGCAAATACCAAACATCTACCAGACACCATTTGAAAAAATTTTCAGTTTCAATATTAAACAGAAAGATAAATCAATTTTTACATTATATAATTTGTATAATGGTATTGAAATTTAGAGCCAGTATTTAAAAAACATAAATTTCCAATAATGTTAAGCTAATATTTTGTACTCTATTTATTATATATATTTGAAAGTGAGAACACAATGAGTGTTGAGCTATAAGAAAAAGTCGCATAGAGTAGTTAGGATTAAGTGAGTGGTGAGAATAGGGTTCATAATTAGACCACTTTTACAAGAATGATGTGATGAAGAGTCATTCATGTGACACAACTAAATATATGGATCGTTCATTTGATGCCGTCTAATAAGTTGCAGTCAAAAACACAAAAGCGACAAAAAGGATGTGATAGAAAACGGTGACAATCAAACACACAACACATTCATTCACAGTTTCGTTCGTCATTCTTTAGCAGATCAATTGTGTTGTATTGTATTCTAGTATTGAGCTTGAATTGAACGAATCCATAAGCCTCCCAAATGTTATTTAGGACAATAGGATTTTATATAGTTTTATATAGTTTGCCAATATATGTACTCTATATGTTATTTGGAATAAGGAATATCAGGAATAAGTGGATTTATCAGCCAAAGCTATGAACAATAATCTCTCGCAATACAAATTCCATGAACAAAACTAAACTTCTATACGATAAGCGACTGAAAAAACTGATCGAAGAAAGACTAAAAAGAAGTCTCCTCTTGTACTGAAATAGTTAGCAGACTTCCCATAACCAAAATTGCAATCAGGCATAAAAGATCGAAAATTGGAGATTTGATCGAATCGAATCAACCGAATTCGTTACACAGCTTTATTGAGCTATGTTTAAGTCATACAACGAGTTTTTCTAATACCATTCAAAAGAATTGTAATGTCATCACAAAGCAGTCTAAACAAAATACATTATTATTATATTATTTAAATGCAAAGGTAATCGAGTTCTCATCAAACATGCACAAGCTTATGCCATTATAAAGTACATTTGTGGCCAACTCTACACAGTCTATACTAGGGTTGGAATATTACGCGTAATATTACGCAAAATCTGTCAAATACTGTAAAATAGATGTCAAATTTAGTAATTCGGTGTAATATGACGTAAAATTACGCGTAATATTACGTGTAATATTCTCGTAACTACACTAGTCCCATCCTTAGTCTATACTCATATATTTTTTACTATTAGAACAATACATGCAAGTCTTATATCACTTCAAATCAATTAAAACATCTTATCTCGAGCTATAACGTTATGCAGGGTTTTTAAATCATGTAATGGTTATAATCAATCAGGAAAAAAGTTATAAAACATTAGAAAAGTATTCACGTAAAATTTGGCTCAATTTTTGCTACTAATTTATGCATTTTTATTGAAGAATCCTTTGAATGTTTTCTCGTTTTCGTGCATTAAGAGATAACATATTTTAATTCGTAACAAATCATACATGAAAACAACCCTTGTATGAGAACATTCATCAAAATTTTGATCTATAACTCAGACATAATTTAGAAAATTGAATAAAAATTCAAATAAAATTGATTTTGAACTGAACACAAAAATTTAAAATAAAATTTGATTTGAAATAAATTGGTTTTAAAGGTAATTTAGAAATACTTAAATCGATTGAATGGTGATTGAAAATTGAAAAATAAAATTGATTTGTTTTTATTGACAGTATTAGTAAGAGAGTCGCATAGATTTACTGGAGTCTAATTCAGACATTTTAAATGAAAATATGAAATCAGGAAATCATATAAAGAAAGGTAATATCAGAGTTGCGAATCTTAATTAATCTAATAGATAACAGGCTATCATTTAAGTTAGTGATGTACAGACTAAGGCACAGACAAAGGCTCGGGGCAGCCAAGCCTTAAAAATGGGAAAATGGAAAAATTCAAATCATAACTACTATAATGCAAATCAAGGATTTGATTTCCGAATTCAAAATAATAATTATAAGTATAACTCATGTTTAGATATGAACTCAAATGTGTGAGAAGTGAATAGAATTTTTTTTCAACCCATACCCTTATCATAAATCAAGATGAAGTTCATAATCTAAACCGAGCCTAAAAGCTCAGGCATTCCACAAAACATTAATAAAGTTTTTGTTTTTCAAATAAATTCATTTTCAAACACATAATTATAATGAGAAAACAATGAGAAATTCGAAAAGAGTCATAAATAAACTAAATTTTCATGTAATCATATAATAGTTAACTTATTTTAACCCTTTATTTTTACAATAATTCACTGATAAAGTACTGAAACTGAACCCAAAAATGTTTAATAATATAATTATTGAATTGAATTATAAAAACAAGAATTAATTGGTTGAAAATTTGGAAAATTGGTTCCGAAACTTTATGACTTATGAATTTTAGCTGAAATATATATTGATATAAATAATGTTCGCTCAACTGTTTGAATTGAATTGAATAGCTTTCGCCAATTTTTCTTAAATCAAGAAAATGTCAAACGTATGAGACCTCAAGTCAAATGAAATGTATATTGAAATGAAGAATTGTCAGACCGGAAAAAAGGTCACTCAATAACACAGTTGAGCGACTCAAACATCTGGACTCTGTGCCGAATAAAGGATTATTTTTAAAACAATAATAAAAGTTAAAATAGTTCTTCATTTACTACTAAAACATATTGATTCGACTTTAAGGCAAAAATAATCTGATCAAAAGAATAGCTTAAATTTGAAATAAAATTGAAAATACTTTCGAAGAATATATGAAAAATTGTTTTGAAATTGATAATTAAATTGAATAGTTATAAATGTAATTTTTGAACTTAATTTATGTTAAGTAAATGCTCAACAGATCGAACTTAAACTGAATTGAACTTTTCACAAGTTGGAGAAGCTTTTCTCAATTATTGTCTAAATGCTAATTGTCTAATGAGATAACATGTTTGAGTCAATTGACTTGAATAACTTAACTTTTTTACTTAACATTTAGATACAGTATGTAATTATGATTTCAATATCATCTTAACTATATGTTCGCTTCAAATCACTGATCAGTTCGAGTTAAAAATAGTGAAAAATGTTTCACAAAATTAATTATAATCAAAATTATCATAATTTAAATGTAATTTTAATGGATTTGAAGAAAATGACAGAAAGTTTCGATAAATGACTGTAACTTAGATTCGAGTTATTTAAAAGCAATGCTAAGAAAAAAAGTTTTTTTACCTTCAATTTGATTGAAAAGATAAAATGGAAAACGAAATGATTTAAATTCTCACACATAAAGCGATACAACAAATGAATTATATTAAGTATAAGTTTATACTGAAAATAGACAGTTAGTGAGCAGTTGTCTAACTGTATATAAGTTCCCATTGAAAACATGAGCAAAAAAGTAGAGCAAAAAAATGATGGAAAAAATGGGTCTCTGTTTGAGTTTAGAATCGGGTATAAAATGTTGTGAATAGTATTGGTTTTAAGCAAAACGCTATCATTAGTACATATCATAAAAAGTATTACAATAAAAAAGAAGACAAAATCGATTGGAGAGCATAATAGCATACGTTAGAAACGATTCACATTTTTGTGTTATACATACGTAATAAACTTGTGAGTTATATATCTATTATAATAGCAGAAAGTTATAGATTCAAAAGTTTTACTATTTTAGTGGCCAACCATTGCTTCACTCAAAATACAAATGCATTTTTTATCATTTCTTCTGCTATAATAACGACTCAATACTAACTCCAAGTCTCGTAATAATAAAAATACGATTCAATACTTTTACGCATAAAAATCTTATCTCAAAAAAGTTTTTCCCGTCAATTATTTCCCGTAATTCTCGTCAAAAATCATTTCATACATACCGTATTAGAGACAATACCATTAGAAGAAGTTTTATCTAATATTTGATCTCTTCTTATGATTTCTTCTGACTTCAAGTGATATTTGCTTTCAATTACTTTTTAAATCTTTAGATTTTGTTTTACTTTTTGTTAGTTATTGTTTATCAACGGATTTATTTCAAATCATATTAAATAATAATTAAAACCTTATTCAAAATAATTAGTAAATTAATAAACACGAAACTAAATAATATAAACTAAATAAATATAATGACGAAATATATAAATAAATAACTTTTTTAAGTACTAGAGCTTTTCTGCCATTTTTAAAGTTTAAACACCAGAAAAGTTACATAAAGTTCGCACTAATAATTCAGCGCTTTTATCATGTTTTGCACTTTTCAATGCTTTCAAAACAAATTTTAATGATTTATAAATGTTATAAAATGATTAATACATGTATAAAAAATATTTTACATAATGTTTTTGTTGAGTTTTTGAATATTTGCATTAAAAATCAATACTTTAAAGATAATTGAGTGTGAATTGTGTGTACGTAAGTAATGATGGTTTGCAGGAAAGTTAACAATCGGAAGAATATCCTGAAACTTCTTGCGCGACCTCCAGTTTCTTCAGTGCAAAAAAACTTCTTTAAAAAACTAAATTAACACTTTTTGTGAAAGATCTAACATGTTAATTAAAATTGAGAACTTCTTTGCGAGCATTGACTGCTTTTATGGTTGATTAAAACTATACAACTTTTGTATTAATTACTTTTTAAGCAAATTGTGACTCAAAGCCCAGCAAATTATTCAAAGTGAAAAGTGAAGCAAATCTTTTGAAAAGGCATGCATTAATTCCAGATTTTTTATACTCAACGATGAATAAAAAAGCTATTCAAAGGTTTAGAGTATAATAAAGAGTACGTAGAGTTTTAGAGCGAAATGCGATACATTTGGTTTGGAATGCAATGCATGAATCTTTTGATGATTTACTGCATTTTTCATATTAATGTTTAGAAATAGTTGACCAAAATGTGAGTGCAATGCAAGTGTACCCTAAATGCAATCCATCACATTTCTGTCAACAAAACTTATTTTGGCAAATGTTGGCAAATCCGAGCACTCATTTCCTATTATGTTCCTATCATTTCAAGGCTCACTGACCCACACTTTCACATACAGTATTACTATTCCTTTCTTATATAACTTTTGTCTCTCAAAAAGGACTTACTTTATAGCTAACAATATAATACTTCTTTACTATTTCAGAATTCTTCGTTTCGATAATAATGTCATTCAATTGTATAATATAATTGTCATTTCATTCATTGTCATGAGTTATAAATTCAAATTTTGTATTTACATCACATAATTGCAAATTTATTCATTTATAATCTATTTTTCTATATGTGATTTGTTTATTAATTATTACTAAAATATTTTTATTGATTTTTGAAAGTATGTTCAAAACTATTAAAATTATTAATAATGTATAAACTATTATTTAGCATTCAAATGAATACGACTTACATTTGTCATACTATCAAATAAAACATTTATTGTTAGACAAATGGCAACATTAGGGTAACAGTTAGCGAAAATGACTTCATTCCTATTATAAGTATCACTAAAAACATATTATAGATAGAAAGACAATCCAAATAGCATTTAAGCTCAAAGCCTACTACTATTATCTGATTACAAAATTCAACTCAAATTTCATGAAATTGACTCCAATTCTTAAATAAGTATTTTTGTTGCATTAAAACAATCGTTTTGATCTTACATTTGA
>JAQFZT010001089.1:0-17385 GCA_034696325.1 Camisiidae sp.
GGTAACCCGCGGTTCTGTACAATAGACCCGACCCGAACCGCGAACCGCTACTTTTAAAGAAACTAAAACCGACCCGAACCGCGGTTTACCCGCGGGTCAAACTGTTTAGCGGTTCACCCGCACACCTATACACTTAACATACCTTCTGTGCCGCAAAAAAGTCACTTTCAAACAATTTACTATTCAATGTTTTCAATACAAGTAAGTGTAATATGAAAGAGTCAGAAAAGTCCTTCTAATCAGAGGTCGAAATCAGTTATCACTTCAATTAAAAAGCGCTTAAACTATGAATAAGTTGTGAAACATAATAATTGAGAAATGTTTCATTGAACTTGAGGTCTCATTCAAAAGTTTAAAGCGTTTATTTAGTATAACTATAAGTTCGTATCAAATCAAATGTCAATAAGAAAATAATAGATAGATTTAAACTATTAAATCAAATCTCAAAATCAATATAAAAATTCTTAATCATTATGTTTGACAACTGATTCATAAGAGCTTTTTAATTGAGAACTGCGTTCAGCCTCTGATAAGAAGGTTTTTCTGACTTTTTGATATTTCACTCAGTTTTTAAAGGCACGTTTCAAACTCATGTTCACACCATTTTTTATCATTTCAAATCTTAAATTATTTTAAGTGTTTCTAATTTTATAAATAATTATATGATTGTTTGTATGAATTAAGCTTTTAAAATAGTATTCGTCATAATTTGTCATAATTTTAAGAAATGCATTTCTATTGTCATCGCGTAGTTCCTAAATTTTAATACAGAATAATAATAATACTTTTATTCATTCATAACATGTCGATGAAATACATTAGTCAAATACAAGGTTTTTTTTCTAAAAATTCTTTTAAATTGTGGATAAAACATGAGTCTCTTTTCATTCCGTATTAAAATTGGTAATCAATTAAAAAGTTTTGTAAAGTACATAAATTGTCTTTAATTTAAACAAGATTCACTCAGTATTATAACTCGTGGCTTAATAGATAAGCAATTATGAACTAAATGATAAAATATCTGCAAAATTTGTTTTCTTTAACTTTTCGCAACACAATAATAATATTAAAATTAACGAATGATAACAATTACAAAAATTGACATATTTTATTGAGTTTCTCTATTAAAATAAGATTTAATTTTTTAGCTAATGTTGCAATATTCAAATAATATTAAATTTCATGATTTTTGAATAATATGAAACTTTTGAATGAAACTACAGACGAACAGACAGACAGTAAAGAAACGATAAATTGGTTTTGTTCCACTACGAGTTAAAGTTTTTTCACAACTTAATAATTAAGCTCATTTTGATATATAGCTTTTGGCTTTCTTTGCTTTTTGATTATGTTTAAAATTTGGATTTAGTTAGAGATTCTATGATAAGTTATTTTACGATGAACTTCAAATTATTTATCAAGCTTTACAAACCTAAAGGATGACAGTAAATGCTTAAAAAGATCATAAATTGAATTCAATTGTTTATAAGCTAGTTTTGCACTAAATTAATACATCAAAATCTGTAAATAATTCAACTCATAATAACAGAACATCATAATGGTTTGGCTGTCAAAATGTCCATCATTTCTAGAGTTTAAAATATAAAATATAAAAAATCATCACTTCATCAAAACAATTGAACTTTTAAGTTGCAAACATAACCATAACTTTGATCCTATGAATTATGAAAAGTAACAAATAACTATCTTTCAAAATTTAAGAAACTACAGTACTTATGATGGATATGAGAAAAGTTTGTTACATTCAAATATATAATTGCAAAACTACGGATTCCTTAGTTTTTAATACTTGTTCAACATTAAACTTCAAAATGATTGCATCAAATTAATGACTGAACAAAGCAAAATAATTAAACAAAACTTTAAGAGTGGACAACCAGTATATAATTATTATTCGGTCACAATATTTTTCATAGATTATGGAAATCAGAGGTGCGGAACCGATTTCTTCAAGGGGGGTGCAAAATCTCGAAAATTCTCATTCGACCCGGGGGTGCGCCAAAACTATGCGGTTTTGAGAGACAATTTTTGAGAAAATTAAAATTTTGCACCAATTTTCAAAATTCTTATTCCCTTTGCATAATTATATTGAATTTTTTCTGTCAATTTCATTGAAATACACAACACAGACAATGATTATTATGAATTTTTTTTAAACTAAAACTTCTGGAGTAGTAACTCAATTGATATTTAGTTAATTTATTAAGTTCTGGCAATACATTCAATATAAACATGAGCTGCAAATTTATAATTACTTCCAATTACTTATAATTTAAAAGCGTATTTAGTAACCGAAGTATTCATAGTTAAAAATAGTCGTCTAAAACGTTTGGGGAATATTATTATAGTTTGACAGTTATTATAGTTATTGTTATACAACAAGAGTTTGTGTCGAATAGTTTTTAATTGTTCACAATTAAGAGAAATAAAGATATTTTTCAGTGGAGATAAATCTAATGAAACTCAACCCAATTCAGTGTGTGGGAAGATTTTTGAGAGATTTTTAAAAAACTTTATAACTGTTTTTAATTTGACATTTTTATGGAAGATTTTCTCAAAGGGGGACCAAGGTACTTTTTCCCTGTACCTTTTTCGATGGGTAGGGTTAAAACGGTCGCACTCCCACCTATTCCGCACCTCTCATAGAAATAGTGCAAATCGTAATCATAATCAAAGTCATAGACATAAAACATTTTAAATTGTTTTATAATCATTAAATCATATTCATTAAATACAGGTATTGTTAATGTAGTTAAATCTAATCCCTGGTAACAACTTTCAAGAAACAGTATTTAAGTTATTATTTTCTGCTCTTTTTATGTGAGTCAAATCTTTTCAATAAATAGAAAGAAATAATTTTCAGCCATGAGAAATAATCATTAAAAACATTTGAACATATTTTTATCTTCATTCAGGTATTTTTAAATTATAAACTTTTTTATTATAGCATTCATAAGATGTGACAATCAGAGGACTACACTTCGAAATGTCCAATTCAAACAGTGAAGAGCTATTTTAAAACCACAACAAATTACACCCTAAATCATACTAATTTTAGAAACTTAAATTCAATTTTAGTTCAATGAAAAGTCATTTAAGAATGCATAATCAAAAGTTAATTGTGCTCAGTATAAGTGATATTATCATTAACTGACAAATTAAGTCATGCCATAATTACATTAAAAATATCAATAAACCTGTTTGAGTAAAAACTCAAAAGTGAAGGAAAGTAATTTCATGTTTCATTTTGTTGGGTAACGTAGTTTAATTCGTAGGGATAGCTTAATTTCTATATATTTTATATTATTTTATTCATTTAATATATTTAAATTGAATTCAGTTACATATACTATAGTTTTTAGTTTATTTTCAGATTTGAAAATGAAATAATTTTTAAAAAATAAGTGATTAAGAAGATTGAAAAAGGCTACACTACGTTTCGCCCGTTCTCATTTCGCCCTCACCCTGTTTTCAATCGCCTCAATAACTAGTTCCCAAAGAAATTTATTTCAACTTGAATACATGAAACGAATATAAAAACAGATACAGTATGAAATAACATTAATTTCAATTGAATGAGGAATAAGTTGAAATTAGTTCATCATCAACAGATATCCTAGATTTTCGGACTTGAACACATCTTTTGGAATTTTTTCTGAGCAGAAAATTAACGTTCATCGAGTTTGTTTGTGGCTTTCAATCTCAATCATCAAAGTTCTCTTTAAACAATGAGACATCGATACTTAAAACTTATGATGAACTAACTTGAGCTTATCATTCATTTAATTGAAATTCATGTTGTTTTATATCTGTTTTTATATTCATTTCATATATTTGAGTTGAAATTGAGTTGACTTGAGTTTGAAAATGCGATAAATTTTTGGGAATAGTTATTGAGGAATTGAAAACAGGTTCGGATATTCCGAAGTACTACTAATCAAAGTATTTTTAACATTCAGTATTTCATACATACCTACAGATTTAGATGAGAAGAAGTGTTATTATATCCAGTCAACTATATTTGATAAAATCTAAAGTAAAAAACAAAACTTTAAATACTAACAGATAGTAATAAAGTTAATGACTTTTGAAAAAATATCTAATTTTCATTTAATCGAATCTAAAATTAATTCAACAAAAGGGTAAAAACATAAAATACTTAACTGATTGAATTATTTTCAATTGACTTGAAATTTAAAAATATTTGCCACTAAATCACTAATCAAAGGAAATTATAATTAATTTGAACACAGATTTTGAAGACCTTTCAAACTCAACATCCGAAGGGAACTCTCAGATTTTGACAATTATTTGGGACAATTATCAGTTAATTGGGTATAATTTTGCAAAACTAGGTATTTGTTTAATGTAAATCATTCCATTGAAATCAATTTATAAGTTAAATAGTTTACTACTTCAAAACTTAAAACTAATCAAGACTTAGAAATGTTTGCATTTGAAGTTCGATCGAGTCATCAGAACATTCAATATCAAAGATTGATTTAATTTTCTATGACATTGAACAATATATAACCTCAAATTTTTTTTTCATGTTTTTCATGTTTCAAATTTTTATAAAAATATGTTGGCTTCAGCCCAATAACAAAGACAACTAAAACGTAATGATATATTCAAATTTGGATATATTTGGATACCAAAGAAACAATTATTAGATTTATTTGTTATTGTTATAGGACTAAAGCCAAGTACTTGTACAGAGCAAATCAATTCATGAACCCTCGGAAATAGCCTCGGACTTATTGATTCATAAATACCTTTTATAGTTAATATTCAGTTTACTCTTTCATAAAACTTAATATAATTTAAAGAAAAAAGACAAATAATCTTGACTTTCATTTTGAAAATTCTCTACGATTTAAGTATAGCTTTTCAAGTTTATTAATAAGCTTCTCTCTAATAATTACATACATCTGTTAAGTTATGATTCCTGTTTACAGTATGTTCTCATATAGAAAATAGAGTAACGGCTTATTGAAACTTTGATTCATAGTAGATATTATTTAACTGAATAAATTCATAATTCACTTTTCAGTTAATATTTCACAGACAAATACTAAAACAGACTTGTTTTAAACAGTAATTATTTAAAATCTTAAATTATTTTAAGTGTTTCTAATTTTATAAATAATTTATGTCATTGTTTGTAAGAATTAAGCTTTTAAAATAGCATTAAAGAGAGCCTAAACAAAGTTAGTTTGTATTGCAATAAAATGATGTGTAATTCAATTCGTCATAATTTTAAGAAATCCATTTCTATTGTCATAAAACCTTTATTTATAAACATTATTATATTTGACTAGAACTAAAAATATGTCACATTTTGTATGTTCTGATTTATTAAAAAGTTTTCTATTTATTAAGGGTTTGTTGTGACAAATATTTAATTGATTAGTTATGTAAGTCTTAATATGAAAAAAGCTTTTAAATAAAAGTTTTCTATCCATTATATGACTAAAGAGGACAATAGTCAGTGAGCAGTGAGAGGCAAAAGTGCTTTTGAAAGGCATCGATTTACGACATAAATAATTCAATCATACAATTAATGCGATGTCTTTTCACTCGTTTGAAGGCAAGTGGCAGTAACTGTTTCGCATGCAATGGTGTGCACCTGTGCCACGTGTTAGACATCATTGAGAGAGAAACCAAGAATAAGGGAGAGAATCATTTAGAAACTCATATAAAATTACATATACTATAGAATTACTTTATTTAATGCTTATAGTGTTTTATTAAGAGTTTGCATGTTAGTCGTGCGCCTCATTATTGCTTTTCACTACGAGATTAGTGAATTAGCTGTCTATGACGCTAATGTCTTGTTGCAAACTTTTCAATAATTATTTTATTGTCCATTAGAGCTATTTGTTGATCGGTTTGAGCGCATAGAGAGCAGAGCTCCACCTGAAATCAAAGTAGTACTGGCAGAGCATTCAAACAATTAATAATTGATCACATCTTTTAAGATCACATTTCAATGAAATTTCCTTCTTATTCGTTCATTGATGTTCAATAGGCGTTGATGTGACAAACTTTTGATAGTCTACATAAAATGTCAGCAACTTTTGCTGAAACTCACTTTTTTGTCAACTCTTCACATGAAAACTATGGGCCGAACACTACCAGTGCCTGTGGCATGTGAAGTTTGCGGAGACAAATCTTATGGGTTCAATATTTTAATTCTCTTTCTCTTTCAAAATTTTTCTTACTACGGAATTTATTGTTGTTCCTAATATTGTTGGAGAGCGCGCTGAATTATATAACAAACTAAACTTAAACATTTAGTAAGTTTTGGTTCAGTAAGAGTTGAACACATAGTAAGTCAGCGCAATCGACAACAATATTATGTCAAACTTTCATTGTGTAATAGATACGCTGAGTGTCAATGGGATGGAGCATTTTTTTTTAACTTGAATGCATTCCCTGAAGATTTTTCAATGCAAACTCAAATATAAACTCATAGTTTGTATCGAAAAAACAAGGGAATAAACGTTACTCAACAATGTGCTTATCCATTGAATCTCTGTCTAATTAAGCTTTTTTCAATCTAAATCTATAAATATTTTGATAATTCCTATACTTATCCGAATTTCTATGAAATGATACTTAATTTTCTCCTAATATTCTATAGAAAACATTATGGTGTCTACTGCTGTGACGGCTGCAGCTGTTTCTTCAAAAGAAGTATTAGAAGAAATGTCAACTATCGCTGCATCGGTTGTTATTAAAAATATTTTCAAAGAATTTAACTTTTAAATTATTGAAATTTAATTTATCAATAGCTGGAACTAACAGTTGTATTATAGACAAAGCACGTCGTAATTGGTGTCCCGCTTGTCGTCTTCAAAAATGTTTTCTTGTGAATATGAATCGTTATGGTATGCATTCAAGAATTAATGATTAAATAAATTTAATTTGCATGCAATGAACGTTTTTATTGTTGTGAATAACATAACATTCAATTAGTTGAGAGAATAGCTGCATGTGTTTAAAGTTATGCGAAGTTAAAGATTTTATTCCATTTAAGTGCTTGTTTACTAATACTTAATTGAATTAAGTATAAGGTATGAATGGGATTTACAACAATTATAATAGTCCTATAATTTGAACTCTTATAGTGTGGGTATTCAAATAAATTAAGTAATGTTTAGCATGTTATTTAGCCGTTCAAGAAGAAAGAGGTCCGCGAAAAGTTAAAAAGCCTAAAGTTGAAATCCAATTGAAAACTTTTCGAGAGGAAAAAACACTTTCAAAAATGGATTTTCAAGCGAAAAATGCTAAACAAGAGCGTCCGATTACAGGTAGAAATGAAAGTCCAGAAATAAACAAAAACTTCATATCAGATCGAGCATTACTGGCAAATACGACTCCATTGACATTTCCTTATTTCAATCAACGACTACTGACACCTGAAATGCCATATAATGAGTCGACATGGCGTTCGTTAGCGCTATCATCAGAATTAATAGATCTGCGTTTGGCTGCATCTCGTTATGCGAGTGCTTTCACATCATTCAGACCTTTTAGGAGAAGTAGTGGTGAGTTTACACCCTCTTCATCCACAGCTCAGCCAACATTTGGTGAAAAATTTTACGAACATCTAATACCTAGATATGACGCGCGAACCTTATTTATGTTGCCATCAATGCGTGATGTGCTCACGAGTTCAAACTCAACAGCTAATCCATTAACATCAAGTTGGATACTATCGAATCTGGTCAACTCCAAGAATCAATAATAGCATGCAATCAACAGTTTCTGATTGGAATGTTTGCTATTTTTAATTATGTTCTTTCAATTAGATGAAGTTAATTGTTCTATATTTGATCTCAATAAGTGTGTCACAGGAAAAAATTATCAATAAATTTTTTATAACGATTTTAATCGATTCTTATTTTTAATTTGATTTGTAGTTTAACAATGTATTTATTTTCTATATATGTTAACATCAAGTCATGTGTTTTAATTATTAGACATAAGTTAATAAGCTTTCAAACTATGAAAGAAATTTGAAATCTAATTTCTAGATCGTGTTGTGGTGTTGTATAACAACTTTATAAACTTAAATTGATCAGCGTTTCTGTCAGCCCTCCCATTGAAGTAAAAGAATAAGATCCTAAATTAACTCTTAAGTGGCTTTAGTGTATTCGTTTTTGATTCACTCTAGAAAATAACTAGCTTTATATGTATACATAAATATTCTAATCATATGATAGTGAGATTTAGCATATATTGATGAAAAAATTGACATGTATTGCCAACTTTTAACAATGATCAGTTAAAATAAAGAGCAAAACTAAATTTAGTCTTACATCTATGTATTGTTCTATCAATTCTTACAATAGTATGTATAAGATATCACTATTTCATGAAGTTTAAAAATAAAATTCATTTACTTCAGTTTTATGTTAACTTGTGTGGGATAAATAAATTAACATTTTAAGCCAAAATAATAAAATTACCATTTAATCTATTAATACTAGTATTTTTTAACCATGCATTCAAAAATATTACATTTTTCAAGCATTGAATAATTCACCACTAAATTAAGGAAACGTTATATGATATGCGTTGAAGACATATATGATAAATGTTTATTAATATTGATGAGATATGTCAGTGGGAAAGCATCAGTTTTTTTCTAAAAACTTATTCATTAGACTTGTTTAGTGATTTTCGAAGGATTATAAATTTTAAATTCTGGTAAAAATTCAATAATATTAATATAATTCAGTTTTAAAATATAATATTCAGGAATAATATAACATTCTTTGAATACATTTATTTGTTTTTATGAATAAATAGCCTCTTATCACAACTCATTAAGTCAGAAATAGTTCAATATTTGTTTAATGTTTTTTAAATGTAAGCCATAGCTTATCAACAATTTTTAAAAGATATAAAAGGATAGCCAATCAACTCAATTACAAATAGCAATTTCGGAACGAAAACTTCTTATCGTCAAAATAAGTTTCTTTTCATCTTTTTGAATCTTTAAATTCAAGATTCCCTGAGTCATCCGTCATTCAATTTTATTCAAATGTGGAAAAATGAAGGAATTGTGTTAAGCTTCAAACTTTTTCAAGTTTAAGTTCAAGTATAAAAGAATAATTTTATTCATATTGTACTAATGATTACATTAAACTATTACCAAAATCTCTTATTTATATTTTAAGACCAACAAATTTGTTGAGTTTTCTTCAAATAAAGTTTGTATGGCTTTAAAGCATACATCATGAATGAAATGATTGTATTTGTTTTTGTTATTAAATGTATACTTTGAATACGAAAAGGGAGTTAACAGAGGATTTTGGTTGTCATTGTGAAAGTTCTTTTGTCTTTTTAAATCTTCTTGTATTTATGAAAAAGCCAAGAAATACAATAGAAATTGGGTCTATTTTAACACATTGTTTGAGTTGTTTTATGCACGAATTGAGATTACAAGGAATGCTAATATCATTAAAATAACTTTATGAAAGACATCACTTATAAATGTTCAGTTGATAATTATGTAATGAAGAATAATAAGCTCGTATTTATTGTTAATAATTGTTTAGACGAGAGTCATAAAAATGTTGTTATAAGTAGAAGTAACACACCTATAGAGAACTCCTTCACTCATAAATGCCATTGTTTTGCTTAAAGGCCAGTGACTGAAATAAACGTGATTTAATGGTTATCATCATGTTTTTAAGACTTGGAATCATCATTTTCTTCACCTTTTGAAGGCTGAATAATTTTCTATGAAGTATATGAGCAAAAGAGAAGAGCTCATGAAAGCAGTACAAAAGATGTGCGGATTGATGTGCAGTTTATGCACGTGAGTGTGTCAGTAGGCCATAAAGAGCTCACTGCAATCCGAGTACAATATGCCAAAATTGGACAGGTTTTATATTGAGGGTCACACTTATGGCAAATAACTAGACATTGACAATGCGCTAATATTTAGCCTTTAATTCCTAATAAAAAAGAGTATTTTATTGCGTGATTGTATTTTTACTCAAAAGCAATTTTTAAAATTTATATTTCCTTTTTTACAATCACATATTTTTAGTTTATGCCTTCATATCTCATATGTTAGTCATGAACATTGTCTCTCAGAGGGTGTCCAGTAGAATATGGGAGGATTGCTTTAATCAAGCCTATCTTGAGGTCGTTTAACTATTTATGTATTGTTAGTATACAAACTTACTGCAAATACATTTTTAATGCCATTCATTTATAATTCTTAAAAATCTCTCTATTATTCTCTTAATATCTGCTTTTCAATTGAGTGTCAATAAAATTAACAAAACCGAACACATCAGAAAAACTAAAGCATATAATTTATTGTTTCTTTGTCTGTAAATTATTGGCACAAACTTTAATTCTATAAAAATATAAATAAATGTATAGAAATGTTTTCGAAGCCAATAAGCAAAAGCTACAGAAAAATCTGAGTGAAATATAATTAAAGTTGTTTGCATTCTAATTAATCCTCTATTTTTGAAGATGAGTGCAACTTATATGATACACTTCCTGACAGTGTATTCATATTTAAATTAGTTTATGAGAGCATATCATGAATCTCTTATTATGCTAATTAAATTCTTTATACCCGTTTCAGAGCATTAATTAAATAAATTTCACTTTTTCTTTGATGACTTTTTGAGTTATATTTATGAGCTAATAGTTATGTCCACTTGTCTCAAGATTAGCAATTCAGATAACTATTATTTAAATAGAATATTTAGAGCTTTAATAAAAGTGTGTCTTGTATAGGACTGTATTAGCACAAAACTAATTGTTTTTATGTTTTTATGTTAATTGTTAACCCGATAAATCAATAGAAAATAAATGTAAAAATTTCCGTAACATTAAACTGAGACTCAGTTATTAACTTCCGCTGAAATATAATAAACAAGATTTAAACTGCATTTAATCGCTAATTTGGGAAATTTGTTCACATATTTTTGCCGATAATTTGAACCAACATTATTAGCTCATTGCTATTTCTGTCATTTGTTATTCTTCTCATAGTTGAACTTCAATTAAAAGTTGTTTTTCAAAGTAATAGACGAGTAAACTTAGTAATAGACGAGTTTTAAAAACTTTTTCTCTAACTCAACATTTAAGAGACGAACACTTGAAAGAAGTAGTAAAAAGCATTTCTCTGGTGGAAACTCTGTGAGAGGAATCATCTTTATATCTATTCTTAAGAACGACCTCTTTTCGTGTCAGCGGGTCAACACATTGAGATGTATTTTGAAGAGTTAGCATTGCATATGATAGCAAACCCATGTTATGAGTTTGTTGTTAAAACAGCGTCTTGTGAGAAGCGCACGTAATTCTGACATCCTATAAAAGGCTCTCTAAATATCCAGGTTTTAATCATTCCGACTATTCTAACTCATGAATAAGCGGCAAAAAGTTTGATGAAGTTTCATATCGTCACTGAATACTAAAACTGACTTTCATTAATATGTGAAAAGTTGTCTTAATTTTTTTCCTAAGAGTAAAAGTTTTATAGCGTGAAAATGTTGCCGATAAAAGTTATAAAGTTATTGACTGTCTTTTTGTGTTATGTTCATTATTACTATTGTTTTGCTATGAATAATAACTTTACTTCACCACAACTGAGATCTGGTGGTTGGACACCAATTCCAACCAAAAACAGTAAACTATTGAGTGAAAATGTTTCTCAAATCACAAGTGATTCAATGCAAACTAGTGTGTCATCAAAACCTCAGACTCAGCAACAGTCGGCACAGCAGAAGAAACATCAGCAAAAGGCAGAAATGCTACCGATTCCTGTGATTAAGCCTCACGCACACGGGGCTACTCTTGGCTTTAATCTGCCAGAACAGGGTTTGACTCTTTATCTTGATATTAATGAATTGGCCACAAAGCCATTGGCACAAAACATAGGTCTCAAAGTGGTGTCTCACGACTCACATCAGGCACAACCTTCAAATCAGCCTTTAAATCACGCAGAATTGCTACCCGTCTCCACACCTAATATTCAGCGTCAAAACATTCCTTCTAATAAATTATATAATAATAATGAATCACCACTTTCTCAATTTGTGAATAGAATGCAAATTATAAACACCAGACAAAAACCAGTGCCGATAACTATCGCTAAAATACAAAAGCGAATAAAGTCTACTAGAAATATTGGCTCATATGAAGGCAATGCAGGACCGGCTCCATCAACAAAACCAATCAATAAATATCATGTCGGATATATGAGACCTGTTGATCTTCAAAATGCATTAAAACAGGTCGGACTCACACATAGTCATAATCAACGCAACTTTCAAAATCAAACTTCACAAACAATTGTTACTAAAGCTGATAGTAATAATAATTATGATAATAAAGTAACCAATGAAAAAAATGAGCCCAAAAAGATCAACAAAGCATTGGCTGGCGATAATCCTAGTTTTAATCCTAATCCTAATAAATATTTTTCAACGCCAATCAATTATTTGCCGCAAATCTCATTGAAAAGCAATTTTGTTCCCGAAATAACTATTAATCAAAGGCCTCAAAATTTTGATCCCGAAATAACTATCAATCAAAGGCCTCAAACAGATCATTCTAATCGTCCGGTCAGTAACGCCGCGCCTCAGTCCTCATCTTATTCATACTCTTCAGTACAAATTCAAAATAAGGCAAGTTTTCGATATCCAGAACAAGAGAGAGAACCTCAACGCCCAGTACAAGAGGAAGAACCTCAACGTCCAGAACAAGAGAAAGAACCTCAACGTCCAGTACAAGAGAAAGAACCTCAACGTCCAGAACAAGAGAAAGCCCCTCAACGTCCTGTACAACAGCCTTCACAAGAAGACGATGACTTTGTGGATAATGAGGTGGCAATCATTACTTCGACACAACCACCAGCTCTTCCACCACAAGAAGAGGATGCACAACAAAAGACTTGGGAAGAATATGATAGAGAGCTAACCACAAAACCAAATGATTCAGTTGATGACAGCCAAGATGAAGAACCACAGAAACAGATCCATAAAGATGTTGATTACGAAGGAATAGTAAATAATGATAAAATTGATGATAAAAATGAAAAGCAAAATATTTTAGTTCCGCCGCCATCGATATCAATGCCATCAACAAATGCACACTTTGTTCCTACAGATGATGATACGATTATTAAGCCATTTCCTGCCCCTCAAAAAGATTCTCTAAATACATGCCCTTCAATACAAACTTGTCGACAAATATGTGCTCCAAATACTGATAATTTAATCGCAGGATCGAGTAATATAAGAGAAATAATTCAACAATTAAATGCCGATTCATTAATCAATACATTCCCGACATTAGAAAATGAGTTACAAAATGTTATAGACTTCAGCTCAACCAATGGCTACACTATATTTTTGCCTTCAAATGAAGCCGTTTCAAGATTACCTCTAAATTTATTTGAGTTTTGGAAAAATAATGTTCAAACTCTCGCTCCTTTACTCGATAATCATGTCTTAGAGACGGCACAATCACTCGAAGATATGAGAATCGCCGAAATAATTCAGCCGAGATCTGGAGGCAAAGTAAGAGTTAGCAGAGCTCATAATGATTCCTATACTGTGAATGGAGAGCGTGTAGTAATGGCCAATCAAGTCGGACCGTCCGGAGGAATGATACATGTAATCGATGGCATACTTTATCCAAACTCCGACAAAGATATAATGGAGACACTCAAGTCATGTAATCGTTTGGATGGTTTTGTGACATTAGCTGAAGGAACAGGATTTTCCGACACACTTAAACAGAGTGAGTTTGTTATTATAATTAGCTTTTCTATTATTATAATTAGTTCATCATTATTACTACCGGTTTGGCATAATTTGTTAAACCATTTGTTATACTAATATTTGGAAGATAGAGAATTTCTCAAGTGAAATATATTGTCTTATCTTTGTTACAGGTGGACCCTATACTGTTTTTGTTCCAAGTAATGAAGCGCTACAAAAAGTACCTGACAATGATTTGGATATAATCAGGAGTAATATGACTGCGCTTAGAGGTTAGTGATCTAAACTCTTCGTCTAATTAATCATAGAATTAAATGTGTGGTAGAGAGCTTTACAGTATATACGCTTTTCACTCAACATTATTATTTCGATAACAATGAGATTATATTCACAGCATGTCCACCAATTTTAGGACCATTACAATAGTTTCTTAAACTTCTTATTTATTTCATATAAATCTTAAAGAAAACTTTTTTGTGTAAGAAAAAGAAGTGAAGATTAGCTTTTGTGGCCTAATTCACACTTATATTTACTATTGTAATCCCGACTATTACTCGTTTGGTTTATGACACTTTCCTAACCGACTGAAAGGATAAGATGTTCTCTTCTTTGCTTATCTTCTTTACACTTAAGCTATAAATGGAATCGTGAACTTGTTTAGCATAATATTTTTATGTAAGCAATTGAAGCTGAAAGATATAATTTGCGATTACTTTACCATTTATAATAAACAATTGTAATATTTGACATTTTATTTTTAAAAGTTATATTAATAGAAACCTAATAACAAACACTAAAAAGTGGATAAATATCACTTACTGTAAGCTAAATTCTAGCTTTGAAGTCTTTCTGAACTACTAATTAACTTGTATTGTGTTTAATATATAGTTACTATACTGTACCTGAACTTAAAGAACAGAATCGCTCTCTATGTTTCGCGGTTAGTGTGCCAGATATTGATTTAAGAATCCCATTCCCTTAAAGCACAATTGCTCTCTCTTTAAAGCTCAAACCTTGAATTGTCACTGCTCAAACCTCAAATCTGTCTATAATAACTCTATAACATCTATTTAATTAGAATTTCTAAAATATCATGTGGCGCACGGCTCTCACTATAGCAATGATTTAAGAGATGGTCAGTTCATACCTTCATTAGTTGACAATCAGTACATTCAAGTTGGCGTTCGTGTAGACGGCTGTTCGAGTGAGTGAACACTATTTCAACATAAAATTAGATGAAATATATTGAATATTTAAAATTTTAATTAAAAGGACGACTCGTTGAAGCGAATGTCTCTCCTCTATATCGCGCTGATATCCCGGCATCAAATGGTGTTATACATGTTGTTGATTGGATTCTTAAGCCAACTGATAGAGACTGGTGTGAAAATGTGATACTCCCCCGATAGACATGACCGATTACTACAAAGAAAAGCGCGGGAATTACAGAGTCAATAGTTTCGATGTTATCAAACATTTGCCAATTTATAATTTATTGAGTGCTATAGAAATCATTGTACTCTCTATTAAATGTTATTTCAATTTAATAATTACTGCATATAAGTTATAGTCTGTTACTAACTATTAAAATACTGTACACATCATTCCTTTTTTATCAACAGAAATGCTCGAAACTTCACATTAGTTTAAAGCCAAATATATATATATTTTAAGAGTATATTCAGGTTTATATATAAATCTATATAAAGCATATGATATGAACTTTATGGACGAGTTAGAGTGCAATTATAAACTCGAGCTGCAATAGCATTATAATGAAAAGTACACAACGCAGCGTTATTGTCGAAATTCAGTTCTGACACTTTGAATTCAGGATTGATTGAGATCTGAGAAAAAATAAGTTTCTCTTTCAATGTCATTCTTATCAAATATTTCAATTAAATGTTTCGTACCTTAAGTTGATAAATTCCTGGCGATATATCCGTTATATCAATCCATTGACAGTCAACGTTATATAAATAAGTGTCAGCTAAGGATATAAACAATAATTGATCATTAATTTAATTGAATAAAATATGATTTGAATTGGATGAATCGCTCACCGCAACCGACTGTTATTCCTTGATCTCCATAATTAGCACAGGCAAACTTTGGTGTAACACCTTCTTTACAATTATTGTCTTCTAAACAAAAGCTGGCTTTATGTCCTTCAGCTACTCTTTTGCCTTCGCTATTGAGAATATCGAAATGAGCGAATACTTCCATACTGTGATAGTGTCGATGGCATGCGTGCCAGTCCCAGATGTGTTTTGGCAAAAAAGGTCGAAAATCTGCAGTTCCGATATTTGCTATTCTTGCTGTGAATCTTAATAGTCTTCTTTGTTCGTATAGCCAGCCTTTGAGAATAAATTAAGTGATTTACCATTACAAATATCAATAGAAATTTGTTTTTTTTTATGAAATACCATATTCTTCTTTATTGATAGTGTAAGCATTACTCGCTAAACAGTTCTCTTCCATAGCGCACTGTAAAAACATGAGTTGTCGATCTTCTAAATAAGCCGAGGCTTCGATCTCTTGCTCATCCGGAACCAGATCAGGAAGTTCTGAATGAATTAATGATTGATTGAATAATTTGAAAACTAATGCCTAATACATAAATTAATTGTGTGAACTAACCGGAAGTGCAAAGAACACCAGCAATGTTTTCCTCCCTCGACGGACAGTTAACAGATCCCAAGCTATTCATATTACAATCGGCCAAATTTGTTTCGTATCCTTTACAGCGAACGCCACTAAAAGTAACTGATAAATTATGTCCACCAAAAACAGAGCTCTGCACAGCGTATTGCGCATATCCGAGTCCTAATTGCCTGCAGACAACCATAGCCTCTAAGAGACCCCATCCATCACCACAAATTAGTTTCCAACCATTTCCAACTTTCACTTCAACTCTACCCTCAAATTTATTTCTTCCACCACTCAGACGAATATTTATGTCTTCTTTGGAAAAAATCTAGTGTTTTGAAGAAAAAGAAATAAATGCCAAAAACAAAGATCTAATTAGAATAAGAAATCGCTAATCATATATCAGGTAACTTTGTTTCTCACTCTTATTTTAGTGTTGGAAATAGTGATGGGCTCATCATTGCTTAACTTAATAGCACTGTGAGTATTGTTAGCATTACTTCGAATTGAATTAATACTATGGGTTTCGTTAAGTTTTGTTTTGCATATGACTCCCGCGGCTTCATTAGTAGTGCAATCATGAAGTTTCCATCCATCAAACTGGCAGCGATCCAATGAATGCTCGTCTCCATTGCAATACATATTATCCATCCATATTAACTCTAACATATTATGCAATGTTTTACAGATTACAATTCAATGCTTGCAAGATTTAACTTAGCTCTAAAATACATTTTTTTAAAAGTCTTAAATGTAATGTCATTTTTTCAATCATAAATAGTCTTGAGTTATTGAAAAATTCATATTACATTAAACACTTTTCAAAAATTGATTTGATATATTAGGTAAATCTTGCATATATGTTCAATTATGTTAATCACTGCACTCAACAATCTAAATCATTTTGTTGGAAAAAGTTTTCCAAAGATTCATATAGAAAAGATGG
>JAQFZT010001090.1:0-17377 GCA_034696325.1 Camisiidae sp.
CAAACCCAAACCAAAGCCAAAACTAAACCTCAAACCAAGACCCAAAGCAAACTCCATAATCGAAAAGAAGAACTTGAGATTTTGGAAAACTCAGAAAAACATCCTCTTTGTTGGTTTATTCCAATTAACAAAAATAAGAGCTCATCACGAATTTCTAAGAATATGACTCAGTATTCAAGTTCGAAAACTGAACTATTTTTTAGAGATGATATTAAGCAAACCTCAACTCCACTCTCACTTCAAGAAGCGTTTAATAGAAATTGCTATAAAATGAGAATGGAGTCTCAATTCAGAATTAATCGCATCAATACTATCGCAGATATGAGAAAACGCACGGCTGAAGAACGTCTTATTCGGATGACTGAATCATATATCAAACAAAAACAAAGAGATAAACTTATGAAAGTAAAATACATTCAACCCGTGTATAAAACAACTATAAAACGTGTTTTTACTCACGAAGAAATGAGAGCTCAAACAGAAAAAATTTACATGAATTTACCTGAAGTTCGAGCACTTAAAGAGAGAAAGAAAAAGGAAGAGAAGGAGAGAAATCAACGACTTATGGCTCAAATTTATAAATATAGACTAAAAGATAACGCTATGAAAGGAAAGATCACGTGGAAAATAACACAGAGTTGTCTCACTCGCTAATTGTAGTATATTTTTAAAATACAATTTCATTTTTTAGATTTGAGAGAAAAGATTTTAACTTTAATTTTAGCTTAATTTACATACAAATTAATTACAATTGTTGAGAGCATTACATCATTTGTTTACTCACAACAGAATATTTTATTCTTCGAATGTATTTATTATTGATCTTCTATTCAATTTGTTTTCTTTTCATTAAAGTTTTTCCCTCGCCTTTAAAGGCTTCGAATTCAGTCTTTTCAATATTTGTTTGATCTGAAATAGGAATGGGTTTAGTTGTTCTAATGAACCGAAGAGTTCCGATTTTATATTCATAATCAGGTATTCCTCGTCTTTCTTTTCTTTGAGTTGACTTTCCATTAGAGCCATCAGTTGGTGACAATTCTTTGAGTTTTCCGTCTAAACGATTGCCTTTTCCGGCAAAAGCAACAAAACCGTCGTTATTATCCGATTGATTGTCATCGGAAAGAATAGAACTGTTGTCGTCGCGATTCTCTTCGTCTTCTGTCATAATCTTATCTCTAATACGTTCGGGTTCTTGATATCCAACCGGAGCCGCAAATTCGACATTCATATCGCATTCAATAATACTGACGGCAGAACCAGGTTTGGTCTCTAAGACACAAAGTTCATAGACTTTGTCGTTATAATTGATAGCAATGACATCACCGGTTGTGAGACACGCAAAGTTTCGCAAAGCATTCTCAAGAACTGCTTTCTGATTATGAATATCAAGAAAGTCAGGCGATTGCGGCTGAAATTTAGAGAAAGTGGCCACAGGTAGGGATGCGCTCTCCACCTGAATCATTGCTCCCTCTTCTAGAAGAAGGTTTCTCATCATCCAATACGGAAGATATACTTTTCCTTCGTCTGCAACAAACTCAAGAACACCCGAATGCGTGAAACGATTGTGTCTATTGTTAGTCAACTTGAAAAGCATGGGATAAACGATATTAAGTCTGGTGAGAGTGTCCAGAGCCGACGGAGGCATTATTATTTTGCCACCTTTTTCTACATCTAACCTTTCATTTCCCGGAAGCATTGATACCGAATAACATTTATATATTGTATTAAACGGTCGGAACTGCTCGTGAAATAAACCAAAACTAAACATTTCTATCTTCTTAATCAATAGATTTCACTTAATTCAACAAAACTATTGTTTGTATCCAATGTTTATTTAAATGCAAAGTCACTCATTATGTCATAGTTGTCATATGTTTATATTATCTTATTAAATAACGTCATAATAATCATGACCTATATATACAATCTCATGTTTTATTTGTATGTTATCATGAAAGGGAACTCATATTATTAACGTTATTAATGTTTTTATGTTCACATCAAATTGATTGAAATGTTTACTGTTCGTAAGTTAGAAATCGTGTGCAAATCTAATAGAGGGGCAGATCTTATATTAAGGGGCTTTAAATATGTTTTTCTATCGATATCTATATTGTTTTGTTTTAAAACTCTAATTATGAACAACTTTTCAATGATGTCATATATCTATGAAATACATATTTATTGATAGCATTAAAAAGTTCTTAATTAATACAAATCGTACATCAAATAGTTTTTTTGCACGAAA
The DNA here is from genome assembly GCA_034696325.1 of Camisiidae sp. Taxonomy (NCBI): domain Eukaryota; kingdom Metazoa; phylum Arthropoda; class Arachnida; order Sarcoptiformes; family Camisiidae; species Camisiidae sp. The sequence goes on from JAQFZT010001090.1 coordinate 2,249, forward strand.
TTTAATTGTAAAAAGAAGTAATGAATTGAAAAGTAACGGACTTTTTGAGTAAATACTTGAAGAATAGAGCAGAAAAAGTTTCAATTGATTGAATGCATTATTGCTTTCGAAGCATTCAATTCTGATGTGATATTCAGTAAAAGATGGCTTATATTCGGCCACTTTTTCACTCTATTCTGTTGGCCATCTATTTATTAATTATTTGCCAAATTATACCTACTTTTCAAAGTAAGTTTCATTTATTAACTTAACTATTGTTTATTTGAATTGAATTGTAATTTTGAGCTAAATCTGACTTCAAATTTGACTTAAAATTTGACTAATTTTTGACTAATTTTCTATTTGTTTACTGTTGAGAATCTGATCTCTTATCTAATGATAGGATATATGTATTAAGTAAATAGATATTAGTAACACTTCCGTTATTTGTAATTCTCAATTTGATTATCGGTATTGAAGTGATGCCACACCCGTTCATATGATACTCATTTATTTGACAATTATTTCATAATGTATTCAACCAAATATTGAGTCAATTGTTTATCTCATTCTTATTGATATCGCATTACATGAAACCTTCACTCAATTGATGCATTGAATGATCAAATTTGATGTAATGTTTGCAATAACTGAGTTTGCAATGTACGAGTTTTCAGATCATATTAACTTTTAATAGTTTCCAGCCATAGAAAGTACATTTCTTTTTCTCCCAGTTCTTCAAATGACTTCAAGTCAATCCATTCCCAAAATTATGACTCTCTTGAGAAATGTTATGTTTGTATGAATTGTGTAGTTTTCATGTCAGTTCTCAATCAAATTGAATATTTGATGAGAAATTTGCAAAAACAATAAATCAAAAGATGAAACTTTTGGATAAGTCATTGAACTGAAAAGTTATTGCTCTCTAAATATGAATAATAAATGTTGAAAAAATTTGTCAATTCACTCAAATAAAGTGTAAGTTTAAATTAGTTTAAATTAGTTTTGATGCTCTATTTTGCTAATATTTTTCATTACATTCACGAGCTATCCATTCAAATGAGTGCTCTCAATATTTAGCATAAATTTGCAAATATGGCATCAAATCAAAGCCAATTCTTTTATATATGTTTTCATAATCAGATGTAATATATTCTCATTTTTATAACATTTCAAAAAATGCTTTCAAATCCATATTTTCAATTCACTTTTCAAGTCTATAGTCCTTTTCGATTCTGCGGAAATAATACAGAATAAGTTTCATTTTTCATTTGATTTTTTTATAATCATTCAATTTTTTATTTTAAAAACTCATTGGAAACATGTTTCGGACAAAGATTTTTATAGCGAACACAGTCTCTACTTTTCAAACACTTCAAGTGTAAGTTGAGATCATTTGAAATATACTTCAAGTTATGTTAAACTTATTATAGTTTTTAGTTGAAAATTTTGTGCTAATTTTGATTTATTTTTAAAAAATATAAATCTATGCATTTATGCTTTAAAATTGTAATGAATATAAATTTAGAAGAAGAGGATTTGTGAATAAAAGTTTTATAAATTATGTATCTTTCAGTCTTTGAGAACATTAATCGATAACGAAGTAATAAATATTATGTTAACTTAGATATAATGAGTTGTACAGTATCTTAACTTCAATATGATTTACGCTCTTTTCGACTTGTGCTGAATAAGGTTTTCTTTTTTTAAAAACAGAAACAGAAACAGAAAAAACAGTTTCTTTATTTCCAAAACTTTTATTCTATTTAAATACAAACTTTGATTTATTGTAAAAGTTATAATTTTCTATTTCGTACTTTCCAATCAAATTTCTCAAAAGAAGACAGGATTTGCAAATAAGAAGCGAAAGATTTACTCAAAATGGAAAGTTATGTTGAAAATGTAGTTTTTATTAAATAATGTTAAATATGAGTTGAAATGCATTGCATTTTTGGCTACAAAATTATCTGAAATAATTGTAAATTAATTGAAAATTTGCTTCTAATAAACTTTATTATAAAGTATTTGATGTGCTCTTAAAATATGTGAATTTTCGTAAGAAGTAGATAATTATAAACTTGTATGCATTGATGAACTACATTTGAAGTTATTTGAACTTTGCCGAAACAGTCATCAGCAATTCTCAGCAAATACGACAAAAGTTTTCATTTCATTTCTAGGCTCTAGGCTTTCATTTCATCTCATGAGCTATAATTAAGTGATAAGACCAATATTTGGTTCTAATTCAATGCGTTAATCATTAATCTATTGAACCAGTATTTATAAAGTAGACAATTTTCGCTCAATTATTGGTCAATTTTCACTTCAAAAAATTGTAGTCAATGTGTATAAAATCTATTTTTGACTTACAATTAACTATATTGATGAAAATGTTCGCTAAACTAGTTAAGGCTTTATTTAGAGCATTGATTAATAATATTTAAATAATGACTTAAAATCAATGTATTAATAATTGAAAAAAGATGTACTTTTCAAATATTGTGTTATATACAGGTATTAATGGTTTAATTTGTGAAACTAGTATAACTTGAACATATTTGAAGCGAAATAATATTTTTGCATGAGTTCTATTGCAAAAAATTATAATTCAAAACAAAGCGACAAAGGTTTGAAAGTCTCAATACAGTAAAAACAATCAAATTATTATTTTGGTTAAGACATAACAGGTCGAAGTGTTGAACAAAACAAAAAAACAATAATTAAACAGAATAGTGAACTTAATATATTTTAACAAATCATACGTTTATTATTGAATCTAAAATTTAATATTTGATAAGTGAAAGCAAAACATTGAATCGTCCATAAATCAAATCCTTGTCAAATAATTATTTTAACAAAAGTCCTGTTTTTTGAATTTATTTGCATTCTTTAATTTAACTTTTACTCAATCGATAGGATTAAATTGAGAATTAGTTTGAATGTAAAAATTGATTAAAATTGAAATAACAGAAAGTACTGATTTCAATTGTGAATGCAATTATAAATTGAATTCTAAAGAATGCGTTTCAATAGTTTGATTGATATAAGAGTTATGATTATAGTTCAATGTGAACTGAGTCCTGCACCGAAATGATTGAACCCAATATTAAAGCAGTACGTTTATTGTCAACAGTTTTGCTGAGCCAAGTGGGTCACATTAAACGGGTTTCACTGTATCTGCAATCGACCCACTCATAAATTTATATTGTTGTTAAGGATGGAATTTTTTTGTTTTTTTGTAAAATTCTTGATTCTTTTATGCTTTGGATAGCTTTGTAAAATTTACTAAATTTTGTCCAGAGCAGTAAATTTAGTTTATTGAATAACAGTATAAAATTGTGAAATGCAGAAAAATGTTCAAATTCATTGATATGATCTCTTATATTGAGTTCTTCTAAATCACCATAACTTAACTCTAAAATACACATGAATAAAGAATACAGTATATAGAAAGCAAATATATATATTTTACTAAATATCTTTCATCTTAATATGAATGTGCTCTAAATGTCTTTCAATTTGATTGAATGTTGACTTTATTAGAAATGAAAAATAAATAAGAATTTAGAATTGAAGTTAAGCTTATAACAATATAACTTATAAGTGTTTAATTTGAATTATTTTTTGTATTCAGTCAATTCAAACCAATTTCAATCTTCACGACAACTGTTTCCACTGCGATCTTATAGAGACGTACAAATACTTCGGTACCAAATTCCTAATGAAGTGTTTGCAGCTGAGTGGCGTTTCAATGCATCGATAAATGAGGCGTCATATATGAAAAGCTATTCACAAATTAACTCATTGACAGGGAGATCATGCGAAGCGCTTGATATTACAATTCATCTTCGATGGGGAAGTATCCCAACCATTAACATAAACAACGCTTCATTACCAGAAAATTTTATTTTCGAAGATAGTCAACAATACATAATACGCTTGAAAAGCGACTCAAGACTAGTCTCATTCAATCTAACGAATCCATTACCCGGTGATTGGTTTGGTTCGTCTTATTTGAATAAAGTTGATGATAGAATATCACAAAAAGGATTAGAAACTGAATGTCAACACAAACTAACATCCGGTCTATCGTTGAGTAAAGTGAATACATTGTTCCCAAACGATAATATAATAGTGTTAACGCCCACCGTTTCATTAGTACAAAACATAACACATTCTGCTTATTATAAATTTTATACCGATTCAAATTGTTTTAGTGCCAAATTAGTTGTACAACAATGCGCACAATTGCCAGAAGTGCCACAAACAAGTGGCACTTTCTGTCCAATCGTAGTCTACTCGCGAGCTATGGCTCTTCCGAGTCCTGATATCAACGACATTTCATTGAATTGTAGTAAACGAGACAATTCACGCGATGAATGTGTGTTCGAATTATTTCCTATCGCTTCTGATTCATGGAATTATATCCAAATCGAGCCGTTTGGCATCGAATTCAATGAAGTTGTTGATGCCATTGAGTTCAAACTGCAACTAATTATCGATCAAAATGATAACTGTATCGCACAAAACGATGATGCGATCAGTGGTTCACTCTTTACACCTCATTCACAACTTTCATCAAAATATATGACTTCATATTCTAGTCAATCACCTTCTAATGCATCCCTCGAAACAATAGAACCGTTTCGTCCCAATTATATAAAACTTACACGTTATGACACAGTCAGCACTTTTGAATTTAAGTACAGTCATGTGGACGCCACCAGTTTTAAAGAAAATCAATCCATTTCTATCTTTTTCGATATTCCAAACGATCGCATTTCAGTTTTGGAGTTCGGAATCATTCCTCAGGCAGACATCGGCGGAACGCTTTCCATTGATTTTGCGATTTCTCCCTTTACTAACACAAGTCAACAGAACTATTCGATTATTTTATGTCTAGAGTACGGAAAGATATCTCTGACTCCCGATTGTTTAACTCAAGTGAAAGTTAATACCAGTTCTGCTGAGTTCAGTGCTGGCACTTCAATCAAATCAATTATGATTCCATACCCACGACCAGGAAATTGGTTTATAAGTCTTAAAGTTGAGTGTTATCATTACGAATACGAGTCAACAGAAGATGAAGTGATCGCTATGTCTTGTGATTTGAATAAAACTTCTGTCTTATTAGATATTACTTCTGCCCCGTGTTTACACTCAAAGTGTTATAACCGTGGAAAATGTTTGCAGTATTTGAATGGAGGAATTCTATACAGTTCGTGTTCATGTAAAGCAGGTCTGTTCACAACGTTATTGAGTCTATATGTATGTATTAATTGTGATTTACTTATGAGTATAGGATGGAAGGGTTGGATCTGTAACGATGGCTCACAAGCTATACCTGAAGATCAATTGTTGCTCAATTTTTTATTGCTAACATTGAGTAATATAATGTTTATTCCTGCTGTGATATTAGCTACTTATAGAAAACATTTCACTGAAGCGTTCGTCTATATAACAACTATGACTTCATCAACAGTGAGCTCACTCTAAATAATGCTTTTATAAACAATTCACGAAATAATCATCTTTATTTTCAGTTATATCACGCGTGCGATTCTGATTACCCGCAGTCATACTGTGTTATTAATGTTAATGTTTTACAATTCGGTGATTTCTATTCAGCGATATTAGCGTTTTGGGTCACATTAATAACTCTGGCAAATATGCCTGACCCCAGTCGAACGTTCTTTCATTTGTTTGGAGGAATTGTGATCGCATTTGCAGTGGAAGTCGACAGAACTAGTTTGTGGGCATTTGCGGGGCCCGCAGGTGTCGGGGCTTTTATTCTCATAATTTCCTGGGTATCAATCAGTTAATAATTAAATTTAAAAGTAAAGTATATTAACACCAACTTTTTAAATGACTCTCAGATGTGTCGCTGTTGTCATAAGTCATGCTATCCTTCGGGACGACTTTGGATTTTTAGCATTTTGCCGGGAATCGCATTGAGTGCGGGTGGACTAGTCGTCTACGCATTCTTTGAGACTCAAGAAAATTATGCGATTACTCACAGGTATTTAAATTATCAATTTAATAAACAAATGAATTTATTGATAACTCAATATTGATTTAATAGCTGTTGGCACGCAATTATGGCTCTATCGCTTCTATTTCTGGTGCCATCGATGAAGAATGACGACGAAGACGATGAAAACACTGGTAAAGGTACTGACACTGAGACATATTATGAACTTATTGGTGAAGAGGGCTCACATTTAGCTCGAGTTCCGCCCCGTTAACTATTAACTATTGTTTGCACTCACAAAACAGTATCTAAAATATCAGCATTCAATTAATGATAATATATTGAAAGTATTCTACAATTAAATATCAGTATTTTAGTCAACTTTATATACGTTTAAGTCTTATATACATCTCAATTATTTAAATGATCTCTTTGTAGACATTGAATTGAATAAAGTTTTTTTGATGTGATAATTGACTTGTGTTTCTTTCTGTGTAGTGACGCAAATGCAAAATGCAAAACTAGCTCATGTGGAGTGGAGACCATCTCATACCAGTTTTAAGTTCTTGAATGATGACATTGATATGTTGTAACCAAATGGATGTGAGAACCATTCAAACCATTCAACCCATTTTCAATTATTACTACTTTTTTCCCAATATTATATTCAAATACCGGTAATTCTTATACTTTAAATCACAATTAAATATAAACATGAGATTTAAGGATCTGAACTCATTTTTGGCCAATTGGTCGCAATCGAATGAACCCAAAGAACAAAATATATGAACAATTTGTGTTTGTGTTTCAAAAATAGCCAAATTTACGTATTCCTTGTTATGAACAAATCTATTAAATACAGTTTATAAATGTATTTAAATTATATAAAATGATTGAATATTTAGTTAATATATATATACATTATATGAAACAAAGTCAGTCAATAAGTTTCTTTGTTATCAAACAATTCATTAAAGTCAACACTTTGTTAGTTATTTTCAATCAATCGATTGCACAAAACTTGATGACTGACTTGTGTTCTGTACAGTAAAGTTTACAATTGATGGTTAAATTATTGTTTTATATTCGAATTTATTGTTAGAGTTTTCAAATATTAAATGGTTTTAATGAACAAATGTTTATAAAGTTTAATCAGTTATTATTTATCATTTCTTCCTTGAGTTATTCTCTGCATAAAAGCCTGGCCTTTATTCTTGCGAAACTTCTCGAAAGGATCGTTCTCTGAATTTTTAATGCCTACTCCTCTGTACAGTTCATCGCGTTCTCTAACATCCCCGCCTCTAATCGGATCTTTCGACAGAATCATCATTATTGTGATGAGAAATTAAATAATCATTTCTCAAATACCTTGTATTCCTTGTTCACTCGCTCCTAAACCACTGGCACCCGACCAGCCCATCTTTTTGAGCATCTGATGACCTTTATTTGATTCATCAAGTCTTGAGGCATCGGACTTTCCATAAGATCTAAACAATCAATTTTCACAAAATTCCAATTTTATCCAACATTTTCAACAAATAACTAAAATCTATCACTACTTCTATGAAAATTACTTTTACTTTTATGGAATGTCATGCAGTTTTGAGCAAAAGTGTATCAAATGGTCATAAGATTTGAAAATTAATGTATTTTCATGATTAAGTGAATTTATGTACAGTAATAGTTTGACTTACGTGAAAGTATGCGGTGGTGTAAGACTTCTACTGCGAGATCTATAAGACCGTAATGGACTTCTACTACGAGATCGTGATTTTGAACGCGAACGTGAATGCCTTCTTCTTGAACTTGAGGGCGAACGGCTTCTACTCTTTATACTTTTACTTTTTCTGGGACTGAAAATACATTTCAAAATTGACTCTAATTTTATGAAATCAAACAAATAAACTTATAGAAGCATTATTTTGAACTCTATATGCATTGCTCGAAAAAGTGCAAACTTCGTTTCAAAACACTAATACAGCCAATAATTAAACGTTTAAAATAGAGTGAAGATCAACTTTTTGAGTTCTTTTCAAAGATAGGACCAAATAGACTCGAATGGATTAGGTTTTATTCTCAATTATACTGTAGTAATATTTAAAACCTGTGGTAATGTTTGCTTACCTTTTGTCTTCTCTATACTCTCTGTAACGCCTTTTAGATGGTGATGGACTGCGATGTCTTGGATGAGAAGTGAGTAGTGTTTGATCGCAATTTTGATTATGTTTTGAAGTTTTTTCATTATTCGTTTGATTAATTAGAGGTATACTATTGTTAACATCAATATTATTGTTATCAACATTTTCTGTATTAAGAGAGTTTACTGAAAAAACTTCAAAGTTTTCCATTTCAGTTGAAATTGAAGGTGATTTCTCTTCTTTGTCTTTCTTTGCCTGCGATTTGGCTTTAAAAAATTCATATAACCCTAACTGTTCCCATCCATCACTATTTCTTGGCCTTTCATGAGTCGGCGGCGCATAAAACAGTTCAACTGCTTGTAGAAGTCTATCATTAGGCGGTGCCGGCGGTGGAAGTCTTATGTCTTTAGGTATGATTGGCTTATACTCAAAATCTTCGAGTTTAACTAATGGTGCCATTAATCCTGCGGGCAGTTCATGATAGGGCACGTCTGGTATTACTTCTTTAGGAGGAATGGGTGCAGAATTATGAACAGCATTGAAAAATTGAGGATTAGGTGGTAAAGGAGTCGGAAAATGAGTTGATGTCAAAGGATTTGGGAAGGGCTGACTTCCGGGTACTAATGGTTGAGGTAATTGTGGAACAGGTCCTAATCTAACGGGCATTTGTGAGGATTGATGTAGTGGTGGCAGTAATAGAGGTTGTGATGTCTGATTCGCATTAGATGTTGGCGGAGGTGGTGGTGGCGTCTGATGGACGAGCGGTAAGAACATTGCCACTGATGATGGAGGCGGTGGCGGACCATCAAACTGTAGTGGAGGTCGAGATCCAAGATTCGGCGGTTGATTAGGCAGTAATACTAATGATAACAATAATAAAATGATTCCACTAAATGTTATTATTGAACAAAATAAAGATTTTCTCACATCTCGGAACTGAAGGATGTGTTAAGTTCGAAGGATTTACTGGCATTGAAAGAGATGTGACTGGCATTTGTGGCACATTTGCCACGATTTGTTGCTGTCGTATAAATGAATTTGAAAGTTAATAAAGAAAAAGCTGGAATATGGAGAGAATGATACCTGTAACTGTTGTATTTTTGTTTGCTGATGCGCTACAAAATCCGAATGTTGTTTTTGTAATTGACTATATTTTGCTAACTGTCCGTTTGTTATAGAATTTATGTGACCTGAAAATTCATTACAAAGTGAAGTCTGTGGTCCCAAATCAAACCAGTATTGAGAGAACCGCCGGATCGAGAAAAGAAATCAAATAAAAAGTGAAATTTAGATATTCGGCATTAGAGAAAAAAAATATTAAGAATACTTTGACCTAATAATCAAATCGGGATTCGCTGGAATTCAACTTAATTATCTCACAGCAAAAGTAAAATTTAAAAATGTTTTTGAAGTAAAACAAAACTATTTAAAGTAGAATTGAAAAGCAGTTAAAATAAAATGGAAAAGCCGTACCTTATAGTTAGCCAAAGCCAACGCAGGATTTTGTAACTGCTGTTTTAGGTGAAAACAACAAACAGATTATATCTGGGTTTTGAAAATTCAAAATTCATTTGCTTTAGCTTTTGTGCTAAATTACTAAACCCTTACATCCAATATTGTGCGCTCAAAGTACTGATTCATTTCCCATAACTTCAGAAGCTATTTATTGTGCAAAATAGTTATTGAATTATTTGAATCAATTGTAATAAAGGAATCAGTGGTTCTCAAAAATTTTAAATATCTTAAAATTTCTGGTTTTTGTCCAAACTCGTCTCTACTCTTACTTTTAGACGAGTTTGTGCTTTGAGAACCTCTGAACGAATATAATAGACATACTTTTGTTAGTTTTTGCTGTTTTTCTTCGTCCACATCAGTAAAAGTAGAAGAGAAAATGGGAACAATTACTTTCTCTAATGACCGTTTTAGGTTATCGTCTCCTTTTCTCATACTATTGTATTTCACACATTTGATTAACTTTCAATTCTAATTAAAATCAACGATTGTTAAAGTCATACCAATGATTGAACAAGTCATTTATCAAATACAATAAATGCAATTTCGCATCAAATGTGGGGCCCATTTGTGTTATTCTATTGTTAAATTGACAATAATTATGAATGAATTAGAGAATGACTAAAGAAAGTGAAAATATAGAACCTTTTAAGTAAATATCTCGCAATCACTTCATAATGAACGGGAGCGTTACAGTGATTGAAAATCCAAACTTTCCCGTTCTATTCCCGCCCCGAGAAGACAAAAATAAAAATCCAATCAAATATGGCTCAACTCAATTAACTTAATGAGTAATATATACCGCAATCGACTCTTTAGTACAGCTTTCAGTGATTGGTTGCAAAACACTTTCAAACTCAGCTAAGCTCACATTGAAATCTTCAGCCATTCGTCTTAACTGTTCGTCCTGTGCCTGTTTGATAGTGTCCTCAATCATAATCTTCTTGTGTTGCATAAGTACCTGATGCTGTGCCGCCAAATTAGTCTCACTTTGACGTATCTGTTCTTGTAATTCATTTATTTGTTGTGTTAACACATTAGGAGCTAAACTATTGTTCATATTATTGATGCCATTGTTTTGCCAAATGTTTGGCTGTGTTTGTGGTGGACCTGAAGATAGCATTTGTTGGTTAATGAATTGTTGACCAACTGATTGGGCGTGTTGTTGTTGCTGTTGTTGTTGTTGCTGCTGCTGTTGTTGTAATTCTTGATTCTTACGAATGAAGTTCTGTTCAGAGTTCACTCTAAACTGATAGTAATTGAAATATTCGCCGCCGAATAAGAAATAGAATCTTGGATTGTCCTGTTGTTTGTCTTTTGTCATTTGCTCAAATTCAGGACCATTTCTGGCCACAAATTGTGCCAATTTATCAATTATATTATGGAGTTCTTGATCTTTTAAATCAATTTGAAAAAACATATTCAAAAATTGTTTCATTCAATACTTATATCTATTATTGATTTGCATTTTAATGAGTATTCAATTGATTCATACCTTCGGGAGGTTTCGGTATATCCATTGCATTTAAATTATTAAAATTTATTCTCATATATAATGTATAATAAATAAAATTAAAAAGAATTCTATTAAATAATTATTTATAAATTTTCATTAACAATAAAAGATGATATGCACTGCTTTTACACCTTTTACGCCATCACATCCGCCACAATAACGCCTCATTATATATACATTAAGTATTTGTCTATATTTTTCATTATCATTACATTTTTCAATATGAAATATTTTAATTTTTAAGATTTCAAATTTTTTTTAAGTTATAGTATTTATAAATTTTAATTTGGATTATTGTCTGAAACGTATAACTTTTGGATCATTTATTGTAATTTCCATTAATTTGGTTTTACTGTGTTTTCAGAATTTCTCCCAATGAATGAATGGATAAAATTTACGATTAAAACTCATATTTTCGAAAACAATAACTAAATTTCTATTTATTAATTAAAATCCTTTCGTTAATTGATTTCGAGATTAAAATATAAATAATTTTTTCTAATTTTAATTTAAATGAGAAAAAAGTATTTATTGCTAAAAATATTTAATTTACTTATGATTTAAGACAAAAAGTATTAAATACATAATGATTTGTTGAATAAAAAGAATGAAAAATTATTACATATAATATTGAATAATATATAAGAAGATAATGTCGAAGAAAGCGTTCAGTACAACACTTGACGGACCGGCGAATGCTTTAGCGGTGAATCGTGAGGCCAATCACGTGGCAGTGGCCGGTCGGACAGTATTTAAGATATTCGAGATCAATGACGACAGTTTTGGCGAAGCATTCAATTTAAGAGTCGGCAAAAACTTGAATTTAAACTTCAGCTGTAATGACGTGGCCTGGAATTGTGTCGATGAGAATGTATTGGCCACTGCGGCCACCAATGGAGCGGTGGTCACATGGAATCTACAGAAACAGTCCCGATCCAAACTAGATGTGGTCTTCAATGACCACAAAAGGACTGTAAATAAGGTGTGTTTCCATCCGAGTGAACCTCATTTGCTATTAAGTGGTTCACAAGACGGACGAATGAAACTGTTTGACCTGAGGAGAAAAGAGGCGACCAGTACTTTCATCAGTAATTCTGAGAGTGTCCGTGACGTGCAGTTCGCGCCCTCGCAGTACTCATACTTCAACTTTGCTTCAGTTCAAGAAACTGGAAATGTGGAGATTTGGGACATTCGCAGAAGCGATAGACCAGACAGTAATTTCATAGCACACGGCGGACCTGTGTTTGCATGTGATTGGCACCCCTGCGGGGAAAAGAAGAAATGGTTGGCCACCGCTGGACGTGATAAGACCATCAAAGTCTGGGATTTAGCGAATCCCAGTAAACCTCAACTTCTTCATTGCGTTCAGACAATAGCTTCGGTCTCAAGAATCAAATGGAGACCGAATCGAGACTTTCATATTGGGAGCTGTTCTTTAGTGGTTGATTTTAGTGTTTATGTTTGGGATATAAAACGTCCTTATGTTCCGTCGGCTATTTTTAATGAGCACAAAGACGTGACGACAGGGTTCGCCTGGAAGAATGACCCGCACGTCTTCCTCTCCACCAGTAAAGACGGAACTCTTTATCAACACTTTTTTGATTATGCGTTTCGACCATCAAATCATTACAATCCTATCGGTCTTTCCCTAAACCCATTCGGAGACGTGGCCTTCGCTGCCAGTGATGTGATTCTAAAGAATAATTCACTCATTAATAAGGAATTAGTTAAAGCACATTCTGTGGGTCCCAATAGTATAATAAGCAGTAGTGGTATTATAAGTCCAATCACTGCCAGTGCCTCCAATACTAACTATTCAACAGTTCGCTTATCGAATTTGACTCTCTTTCGAAAGACACCCGATTTGTCGGAACAGTTTAGAAATGCTGTCAGTTCTCTAATGCTATTCAAATGTGTCAATAATAATGAAATTAATGAAACACTTTCAATGAAATGGTTTATCAGTTCTGCCAAAAGGTATCAATTGAATGGAAAGTCAATTGAAGAATTGTGTGAATATAATGCAGATGTGGCGGCACAACTCAATAGAGCTCAAGTGTCCCAAACCTGGAAAATTCTTTTGCAAATGTTTAACGTTTCTGTGAGATCGGGAACACTGAGTGGCGGAAATGCAAACCTTATAAATGTGGGCACTATTACTGATTTCAATGAAAGGAATGATAATCCCAGCCGACACACCAGTGGTAGTACTGGAAGACATTTTAGTGGAGGAAAAGCTAAAGACCAAATAATTAGTACAAATGACACCTCTGGCAATGAAGACGAATCTGATTTAAGTGATACTTTAGATAATAGTTTATTACCAAAACAGAAACGTGTGTCTCAGCCGACACCCAAAAAACAATTTGCCGGAGACTTTTTCTTCAGTGAAAACGACGCGTTATCTCAATCTGGGTTTGAAACAAATCAAGCGAACAATTTAGTTGAGAGCGTGTCCGCACAGCAAGACTGGGAACTGCCGCGCGAAGCATTCTTTCCACGACATGCAATACAAGACTGTTCGATACCGCCTGAAATCACAGACACCACTAATGACCCGAGCTCTCCAACGAGTATGGATGAAGACGACGATCCACTCAATCACATCAGTTTTCTCGGCAATAATCAAACCGATAATAATTCTCATACTTTGTTGTCTTCGAAAGCACCGCAAATCCCTGTCTGGCCGTTCACTAGTTTAGTGGCAGAAATGCTTCATTTTTATGCATCTCAAGGAGACGTTCAAACGTCTGTTTCAGTTCTTCTTGTTTTAGGCGATAGAATGAAATCATCGATTGATGTTTCAATTCAACAACAATGGTATCAGTCATATATTGATCTTTTAAGTCGTTTCGAATTATGGAGTGTTGCAAATAAAGTCATTCGTTTGTGTCCTCACCCATACATTAATTGTCTGAATCAGACTTCGACTACTATTTATACGACATGTGGTTTGTGTCGCAAACCTCTAAACTCTAAAGTTGGATGGATTTGTGAGCGCTGTAAAACTCAACCCTCCAATTGTTCCATTTGTCACGTGGCTGTCACTGGACTTTATGTCTGGTGTCAGGGATGTGCACACGGAGGACATCTTCAACACATTCAAGAGTGGCTCACAAACAACACTCTCTGTCCGGCGGGCTGTGGTCATCATTGCGAATATACTTAATTCACCACTATTTCCATAATCCAATTTTCAAACAACCCATCGATGTTTCAAATAGTTTAATATCTAAAAGCTATTATCAGTTATTATTGTGAGTCATATTAAATTAAATATTTAAATGTAACCATTTTCTCAAGCAATATATAATATATTTTAACTCAATCTTTAATAAAGTTGTAATAAAATATTATTTTTTATTCTTTACACAAATGCTTATTCTTGTCGTCATTTAAATGTTATCTACTTTTATGAACAGTAAATCAATTTTAATCTTTCATCCGATTATCTAATATTCAAAGAAATAGATGAATGCAATCATATTTAGTTAATAAAAATACATAATTATTGAACTATAAACAAAATATGACTTTAAATTCATGGTTTTCTTCATTTTAAAACTTTAAAATATGAAAACTTTTAACTCTCAAACAATAAACCAATTGAAATAAGCTCTCAAATTATAAGTAATCAAAGTTTATACTTGAGTTAATCATTATTTATTTCAAATAATGCTCATAATCATTATCAACTCATATAATATTGATATTGTTTTAATCAATTAATAATTAAATTAAAGTTTTAGGCAAATAATGGAAAATCTCCATTAAAAGCCTTCAAAAGCAATATTAAAGTCTTCGTCTAGTTTTGAACAGCAGACAGAAGATGTATATCAATTTGGAAAAAGTTCACATCAAAGTCAAATAAATTTGAAGTTTAGAGAAACAGATTAAATGCAAAATACAAAGATTGGAAAACCCACTAAATCATAAACTGAACTTTAAAGACAACTATTAGAGATTTGGATAAAAATTAAGGAACTTTTGATCAATAAGTTCATTGAAAGTAT